>OU862911.1:32086433-32141433 GCA_917880885.1 Limnephilus marmoratus | reverse complement strand
ATAGTGCCTGGATAAATCTATATCCATTTTTATTTTAATATAGATGAATATTTTATTTTTATGAGTAAAACCTCAAATTGTAATATTTAATTAAATGAAGACAATATAAGCGAAACTCAATGGAAAATCTGGAAGCAGAAAAAGATATTGACACCTCTGGGACTTGAACCCAGGACCTCTTGCTGTGTTGACCTGGGTTCAAGTCCCAGAAGTGTCAATATCTTTTTTCTGATTTTTCTTAACATTGCTTGGATTGGCCTGAACCATGTTTGGTGACAAGGTCTGAATAACCAGGTACATGATTAATAATAATATTAAGGTACTTTTCACATGTACATGTACACCTTCTTTTTTCTCTTCCCCACCTCCCCATCCACTCCAGTTTTACAACATATTCCAATTGGCGAAGCAGTTTTCTAGCTGGAATCATTTCGGACTCTTGGGAAGTATAAAAAACACTTTTAAATTTTCCCATCTTCCCTATCCGAATTCAAATGCGAATTGAATTTACAAATTTGCAAAAGTGAATTTACGTCATAAAGGCCATAGTGATAAACAAATCATATATATTTAAATAAGTCTGTAAAAAACTGCAATCCACAAAATACACCAGAAGTTCTAGAAAGAAACAAAACTGGGCTGAAAATTCGAAAAGTAAGCTTATTTATTTATTAACCTTTGGGAATTTGGGTGGCGGGAATGCATACCACCGCCCCGGGAACCTTTATTGGATAACCAACACCTGTGATTTAGCTGGGGTGCCCGGGTCCATGGGTCGAGTTTTGTCTAGGTCTTAGAGACCTGGACACACTGAAACCCAGATTCCTACCCACCCCTTAAACCCTTTTCCTTCCCAGAACTCTCCTCTCCTTAAAAAAATCCTCCCTTAAAAAAGCATCCCCAAAGATGACATAGGCCCTGAGGGAAATCATTTTCCTCTGGGCCTCCTGTGTGGAGCTCATATAAAAAAAAGAACTCCACAGATAGAGAATAATTATAATTTTTGCCGTTGTTACATTAAACCAAAAATTAATTATGGATTTCTTCCATGCGTTAAGAAATGAACAGAATTAGCAGACAATTATATAAAACAATAATAATAATATGATTTTTTTAATTATATATTCTCCACCCAGGAGGTCCAGGAGAAAGAATTCCCTCAAGTCCTATGTCATCTTTGTGGACCCTGTGTGGATGGTCTTTCTAGGAAAAGGAAGGAGACGAAGTTCTGGGAATGAAAAAGGTAAGAGGGGTGTTCAGAAGTGGCGAACGTATGAATTCCTACCATAGTGGTGCAAGGTAACAGATCGAGAGAGGCCGGCTGGAGAAGTTAAAAGGTTTCCTTCAACTAGTCATTCCAGATCCGACCAACCAAACAGTAGATGGGTAATAGCATCCGCTGCCAGGACCTAGACAAACCTCTTTCCATGACCCCGAGCACCCCTGCTATGTCACCAAATATAGCGAACCACTTGAGGTCACCTACGGCAGGGGTGTTTGTTATCCAATAAATGGTTCCCGGGTGACGGTACCCGTATACGCCTTTTTTTTACATGATTACCGCACAAGAGTCCCAACTGCTCTCGCCTGGAGGCAGTGGGACTATGGCATCCCCAATTGGGGTATGTTGTGAGGCTGAAGGTAGTGGGGAGGGAAAGTGGATAGGGAATAGGAAGGTGGGGCCTTCTATTCAGATACCTGGTTATTCAGATCTGGTCACCAAATACGGCTAAAGCCATTTCAAGCAACGTTTCAATTCTGAATGGTGATCTTACACCAGGGCGATACGATAAGAGTATCTTCCACTCTGGAACCTGCCGCAAATATACTATGCATGTATTATTTTAAATTAATCAATTGTGAAATAACACAAATTATTCAAATAAAATTTATTTTCCACGCCGGGATTCGATCCCGCGACCATCCGAGTGCTAGTCAAGAGGCTTACCGCTGGATTACGCTGGCCGTCGAAATTGATAAAAGAAGACAGAATGTTCATAAAACAACTTAAATTCACAGCAGAATTACATAAATAACGATAAAAAATACTCTTGAAGTGTCAGAAAAACACTATTTTATGGACTTTATTTTATTTGTTCAGTTCGCAGTTAAAAATGTCCACTTTTGATATTGTGTTATTGTAATTATAACGTACTCTATTCAGGCGAGAATTTAGTCTATAGTTAATTTTGCGTTGATCCACCTTGAATATGACAGAAGAGCGTGTGGATCGAGCAGGTACATTAAATTGAAAAAGGCGCCATTTGATTCAAGGTTGAGAATGCATTTATGCCATAATTGAAAGTTATCCAGTTTAATATTTCATCATTGGGAATAGGGTCTAGGACGTTTCTACGCCGCCGGTTCTTCGCCGCCAGTTCATCGCCGCCGTTTCTACGCCGAGACGGTTCTACACCGGCCGTTTCTACACCGGCCGATTCTACGCCGCATTCAAATTAAATTAACAATTACAATTAAACTTTATTGTTTTAACACATACATACAGTCATAGAAAATAAAATAGAAAATACAAAAACTATCGAATCATTTAAAAAGTAGCATTAACATTTATTTTAAATTAAAAGAATAAATAGGAAAAATAAGATTATTGCGTCATTTGGTAATTGTGTGCTAGGCCACGTAAATAATCTAGAGGTTCCCTGTTTTCATAATCTAAGACAATTCTTCGAATACGTTCATCAGCGTCACGGTATTTTTTCAGCTTCATCGGTGGTAAATGTCCGGCGATAAGTTGCTCAAAATAAGCGTCTCGTCCTTTTTGTACTTTTCGCAATCCATTTATAAATTTCCAAATAGTTGGGTGATGCATACATAATTCAGAACGCAATCGACGATTGGCTGCCTCTGCATGATTATTGGTGCGATCTTCTCCATCGATTGTTCTCTGGTATAAATTCCACATTGTTGGATGAAACATAGGCGGGCGCCTACCATTCCCGCGTCGATTTAAACGGCCAACATAGCTGTCTTCAAACCAATTTAGAAGCGGCTGAAGTTCTACTGGCAAATCATTTGCTAAAGCATCAATGTATTCATCTAAATCAGCTATTGGCACAAATGCTAATGCAATGACCATTTTAGCTCTCAATGCAAATTCAGCATCATTGTTGTATTGACTAATAACACCAATCTGAGCTAAATGCTTCCTCATATTTTGTGCTAAATGGAAGAAGCAACCTTTTACATTTACTTCAGGAAAGCAATCTTTCATGGCACTAAAAGCTGCATATTCATAATCACAAATGATAGATCCTGGACTTAAATTTGGCACTAGTGTTTTAATTAGTTCGAACATACGTGTGTATGTAACACGCTGCTTGTTAGGTAACAGAGCATACACTATAGGATGCACTCCTCCGTGTTTTGTTGCCATAACAATATAAACTTGCGAAAATAGCCTCGGTGCTATTGCGAAGGTACCATCAGTGTACCATGTATTGGCATTATGCAAATGCTGCAACCAGCTCCCTCTTCCAAAAATTAAAATTCTGTTTGCTCCCTCTCCATCGTCGCTTAGCAAAAAAGTTTCTTCTGTTCCTGGTTGAGGCACATATAGCTTATATCGATTTGGCAACACCAAATCGTTTAGGTCTGCGGGATCAGCAGGTGCAGCATTAATTTGATTCCGTTTTCTTCTGATTATTTTTCTCAGGGCTGCATTATTTGGAATCGATGCTAAAACAGCTTCAGGCACGTCGACTATACACTGATTTATAACTACACTTGTGCCCTCCATAGTTTCTTCTGCACGACGTTTCATGTTAGTGCAAACAGTTGCTGATTGTATGGCTGCTGCCGAGGAAGGGTGAGAATGATTGTTGATTTCGTTGACCACTTCTCCAGCCCTCGTGTGAATTCTTCCTTTACAGCGACCCACTTCTTCGCACCGCCAAAATTTTAAACTAGCGTCCCTTTTACTAACTTTGTCGAAAACGTACAAATATCCGTTATATGAAAACTTCTCGTTTCCTTTCTTGCTGAGAACTGCTGGTTCCATTATTAAGATCACTGTTAACTAACGTAATGATTACTTTGTGACGAATACACTTAGAGTGATGTGTTAAGGGCTCCTGCCCCATATTTATACCAAATACTGTTAAACAGTTTTTAGAATTTTAAGCGGATTAAAACTTCTCATTACCTCCTTTGTGCTAATGGGCCTGTGTTGATAACCATAACACCATTAAGATAACCCGGATTAAAACTTCTGCTTACCTGCTTTGTCAATGGGTCCCAATCTGGTAATCCCGGCGCTCTGTGGCTGAAATTGGAACGCTGGCGCGTCACCGGCCCCTGATCAGCATGTTCCCAAAATGCATTTATAAGGAATGATTGTATTTTTTATCAATTTTTTTTTAGAATTCAATCTTTGATTCCTTTATGTCTAAGAAAGATTAACCTAATGTTACCATTGATACTATGACCAATAAAACGTCAAAATGAATTTATTCTCAGTTACTCACTTAAATTAAAAATTTCATTGAAAATTACATCTGAAACTTAATTATTCTGTAATTAGTCGCAGAACAGAGGATTATTGGGCGCACTTTTACGCTGCTGTATTTAGGTGAGTTTGAAGGTGTGCAGAATCTAGCTGTTTGTGTACTTATTATCGATTTTTTTTTTTATAAATTCATTTAAAATATTTTTAAAGGTATGAGCTTTACTAAAGTAACAGTAAAAAGATATTTATGTCATAAATTATATCGGAAATCTTGATTTAAAGTTGACGTCTTTTTTCCAAATTTTTTTTTCAAATTTATTTTCTTTAATGGAGTAGGAAAAAAAACTCCACGATTCTCCACTCTAATTTTAAAAGAATATTATTGATGTATCTTTTTTGTACATGGAACAATAAAAATTATCACCAGCCGTCACCAGCCACTCCAGTAATTGCATTTTTAAGGAATGATTGTATTTTTCATCAATTATTTTTTTGAATTCAATCTTTGATTCCTTTATGTCTAAGAAAGATTAACATAATGTTACCTTTATTACTATAACTAATAAAACGTCAAAATGAATTTTATTTTCAATTAGTCACTAAAATTAAAAATTTCATTGAAAATAACATCAGAAAGTTAATTATTCTGTAATTTATGTAATAACATATTTTTTAATTTATGTTATTACATAAATATAAAATATCCTGTACTATCTTTTGGAGTCTTTTCCGTTTGGTTATTTTAATGCGCATGTCATTAAATGTATAATATATTTTTAAGTAGGTACCTGCCAACTATAAAATGTTTATAAATACATTCAATTTGCGTGTGAGCATTTTTAGCAGGAGTTAATATGTAATTAGATTACCTATTGTGTGTAATTACACTAATTACCCCCATTAAACCATTCTACCCCCAATTATCATTATTTAACGTTATTCCCCACTGTCTGGAAAATCCTAAGTATTATTGCTATGTACATCGATTAACAATGTTATGTTTATTGTTTGGGATTCTCCTTCAATTTATGAAGTTATTATAGAGAATCTTTCAAAAATTTTGTAATATTTCATATAAACACTTAAAAACAACAATAAACAACCAAATGGTCGAACGCCGAGAGGGATGTCGCGCCAGCCAGCGCTCCAATTTCAGCCACTGTGCGGCGATTGTAACTTGCATGTACAAAATATCTTTTAAATTAAAATAAATATTAATGCTACTTTTTAAATGATTCGATAATTTTTGTATTTTCTATTTTATTTTCTATGACTGTATGTATGTGTTTAAACAATAAAGTTTAATTGTAATTGTTAATTTAATTTGAATGCGGCGTAGAATCGGCTGGCGTAGAAACGGCCGGTGTAGAAACGGCCGGTGTAGAACCGTCCCGGCGTAGAAACGGCGGCGATGAACTGGCGGCGAAGAACCGGCGGCGTAGAAACGTCCCATTCCCTTGGGAATATGGGTACGTATATCATAAGCTAGAACAGGAACAGATACGGTTACTGGATCTGGACTTGTTACGGCCACTGTAACGGTTTCATGTGCAATGTGGATTTATATTCCCCTTACTGGCGTACTAAAGATGGTCTCGGGTGTTTGTGTAATTTTGATTCTAATAAAATCCAGTTACACAATCTTATTATATTTGATGACTGTGCTGTTAAATTTCTTAAAAGAAAAGGTATAATTATGGTAGTTTTGATTAACTTCTTTTGTATTTTTTTATTTCTAGCAAAAACAAGTAATTTTTCACTCACCATGAGAGGGATGTTCATGAATTATTTCCGAATTCTTTCTTTTTTATTCACAATGTAGCAGAAGAGGCCTGTTGTTTTCAAAACTACGTACACATTATGCAGCTTCTGAAGAACTTGAAAATGGAATGTAAACAACTAAGTGTTAATTCCAGTTCAACCAAAAATTAATTCCAGTTTTTGTACCAGCTATCGAATTTACAAATAGTAGCTTTGACAGTCTGTTTCCTTGTAGCCGGTTACTGCTTTGTGTTATAGTGGCTCCTTGCCTTTAAAAAAAATGTTCAGAAGGAATACTTGTTGCCACAATTGATAGGTGACTCATTGCCACTTTAAAAAGATTGGGAAATACACCTTGTATCTCTTGCCATGTTTCAAGAATGTTTACTTTTAGAGTATTTACAGGAACAGAAAGATATAACGTAAGCTCACCTCACCGTCAGCTTTTTTTTTGTTTGCGTGTGAGCTAAAGATTTATGGTGCTCTCACCTATCACAGATTAGGGTAGAGAACAGAATCATTTTTTTAGAAAGTCAGTATTGCCAGTAATAGCATTTTACTCGATTTTGTGGGCATTTTATTTTGGGCGAGTTTCTCGATATTTCGATACGATATATTGAGTTTTTCGATATTGATATATTGATATCGGCGTATCGTCGATATCGATAAATATCGATGTTTTTAGGGGTCGATATAACGATATTTATCGGATTTCCGATATATCGTTGCATCCCTAAAAAAACGCTTGAACCTGAACAATCTTTTGTTACAATTTTCAAGTAAGTAGTTTCAAGCTAAGTAGTGATGGTCAGGAAAAGCTATGAACTGATAACTAATATTACGGTAGGAAATAACAATATTCTAATTTGAAAATCCAACAAGTCCCTCAACAATGTTGAAAGGGGGAAGGAGAATAGATAGAGATAAGTAGCTGGCCGTTATCTGGTAATTAAAAATTGTTAAAACCATTTCAAGCATTTGTTTCTCTGGTCTCTCACCAATATCATGCAGAGGGTAACTTTAAACCTAGATTCATAACCTTATCTAAGAGGTACATCATTCATAAACATTCATCTCACAGATGACTAAATTTAAGTGACGAGTTTTGGGGTACTTGTAAATAAAATAAATAAATTAAGTATGGTACTCTTTAATTTGTTTAATTACGTAACAAAAAAATAATAAATGAGTTAAAATTAAATTTCATCGGTACATTCCACACACATGAGGCCGCGATGGTCCATGCACATATACTTTTTGCATTGGTTGCATTGGAACCTTGTCATACGCCGTTTTTTTATAATCACAATAACCACAAACCTTTTTTTGAGTATCACTTGGACCATTCTAAAATAAAATAAAAAAATTTGATGAAAAATACACACAATAATACATTTTGAACGATAAAATAAGATGTAACTATAAATAATAACTCAAATAGAATAATATCATATACTTACTTTTACTCTGTATAACCAGAACTCATCAAAAGCAATGTTTTCAAAATAACTTGCAGTTACACTATTCATAAACATTCGTCTCTCAGACGTTCAAAGGCCTATAACTTGTGCACAGGACGTCACTGCGAGGCAAGCACACCCGCGTTACTAATGAACAAGCGATCTAGGAAGGTACTTGAGAGGTCATCATTCTATCTCTTTCACTCGAGACTCTAGAAACAAATTTATGTTTTGCGCGGTCTGTGGGACGAATGGTTGTGAATCTAGGGTTAACAATGTAACTTTGTTAACCTAAAAAAGGGTATTTTTATGGAGAATTAATTTTAAGCATCTTTAAACGCTTTAAGTTTCTTATGTACATCCTGCTATTATCTCGAATCAAAGGCCAAAGGTTCATCGCAAATATTTACTTGATGACTCGAAACTAAGTTAAATTAATTATTGGCTACCTCTCCTTTCACCACCCCTTAAACTTAATTACAAGGATTTGAAAACAATTGATTCGATACAGTTTTTTTGAGTTTGTCTACTGTTGCTCTTGACCGGGTCAATGTATCAGTTATAAGCAGTAAAAGACGTGTAGCATTCACATTGCAAATATATTTTATTTCACTCTATATTTTTGAAGAGTTCATTTTGATGTCCCTGTGGCAAACTGTTTTTTTTTTTACATTAGCTCCACATAAGAGGCCCGGAGAAAAATGATAATGAGTTAGTACTTTTAAGGAAAGAAAGGAGACGATATTCTGGGAAGGAAAAAGTATGAGGGGTGGGTAGGTATTTGGGGGTCAATGTGTCAAGGAGTGACTGACGGATGAATCTATTCCTCCTACTGTCCTCCTACGAGAGTCCTGGGGAGGTCAATACGTCTCCCCGCAACAAGCCTACCACGCAGTGTACCTGGGCACTCCTGCTGTCACCAAACGAACTACTTTTGGTAACCTGTGGAAAAGGTGTTGGTTATATAATAAATGGTTAACTGGGCGTCGGCATCGGTACGAGCCTCCCAAATTGCTCTTAAAAATTAAATAATTTGGATGGGTTTGTCAAATTATTCGTAGCGTACGACTAATTAAATAAACTGCCGTGATTAATTTGTTTCACATTTCTTTTTTCAGACAAGTATTTGTTTAATCATAAATTTTTGGTAGTGTAAGGAAAAACAAAAATATTATATATTATACACGAAGCTGAATAGTAAAATCACTATAGTTCAAATAGAACATTTCATTAGAAATAAGTTACATAATTTAAAATTTGCAATGAATTTGAATAAGGTATGAATTCAATTTATATTCCATCCGTTAGTCGTATTTAAGGGGGTAATTTATCTTCCAGTTACCGGGATATTCCGGGAAAGGAAAGGAAAAAATACATCCTCGGGGACACATTTGTATGCATTGTGCTTTATCTATGAAGCAATGCAGCGAGTAATACCATTTAGATAAAATCAATCCACATACGTTTCTGTTTAACGTATCTGTTCATACATTCTCGTATAACGTATCTGTTCGAACGATTTCGACATAAAGCTTTCTTCGATATTGAACAAGAATAGGTCTCCCATTCATACTGCAAAGTGAGCATTAAAACACATTTTATTTTATTCTGTCTGCATCTAGCGAATAGAAGGCTACGTGGTTTTATGAAACTGAAGTTAGCATTTCGGCTATACATTACGGCTGCAATTTTTTAAATCATGGACAAAATAAAACAAATATTTTTGAAGGTAAGTTAGTTGTATAGTCTTTATCTTAATCTGGTATAATCGAGCACTGTAAATACTACAATGTTCCACTTATTGCACTCGATGGCACAGCTGGTGTAAAATAAAATAATAAAATGTTGAAGAATAGGAAGATTGAAAAGATTTTAATGACCTTAATGGTTACCCAGGATAAAATATAAAAGTTTAGGGTGATCAAAAACGAATTTATTATAAACTAGTACTTTTTTATAATACTAGTTTCACCTAAAAAGGCATAACGAAATGTTAATGATAATAATTAATAAAATGTAAATGACCATAAAAGAACATCGGGCAAAAGGGCACCGAAACTTGGCTTAAGTTTTCTCCACAATTTAAACAAATAAAAAAAGGTCTACAAATTTTCATGATGAATATTTCCCCGAAATTACCGTCTGTTTTTATAATAAACTATTAAAAATCCTTGTTAAGGGTTAAATTTCGAGCTAACGCTGTGTTAAAATTTTTCCTTGGAGGCGGTGTAATGCTGTGGTAGAGAGAAAAAGAAAGATTGTTATTATTTTAGGATTTAAAAAAGCCTCCCTCGTAAAAACGAGTTGCTGCGTGTTTTATAAATTGAGAAAATGGCAGAGTAATTACTACGTGGAGCCTTTTAGAGCTTGTTTAGGAATTTCCAATCAAATTAACGTTAATATGTATGGGCCTTAAAGTAATGTGTGGAATATAACGTTCTTTGCCTTTTAGCAAACCAACAGGCTGCATAATTAAATTAGCCTGAATATGATTTTTAATATTAACTCTCCTTTTCCGAATCGTGCATTGCTGGTTTAAACAAAGAAAATTATTTCATTTAGAGTACGGTTAGGTAGAAAAGAAAATTGAGCAGATTTTTTTACACACTAACATAAATTAACATAACCCCTTTGGCATAGGATAAAAGTCACTTACAATAATGCGTATCGCCAATTGTTCCGCCTACCGAGATACTGCAGCGCTAAGGAAATGTTATTGGGCGGAAGTGTGCACCCTTTCAGAGCACTTCTCTGCCACCGCATGGGAAGGTTATGGCGCAGACCCCAATCGATTATTCAATCATCACTGCCATGGTTGCCTGGACAGCGTGCCCGATGGTGGCTCTCAGGAGACGGGTGACGGCTGCCTGCATACATTTTTATGTTTAAGATTTTTCACTTTTTAATTTTTTTTTCGTATACCCGTGTATTGTTATTTTGTCTAATTTCTTTTTCTTTTTATTTGTCGAATTTCTTTTTATTCCATTTCAAAATATGGAATGCATTGCATTTCACTACCCCTGCACACATCCTGGTATAAACTATCTTCAGAGATGTACATACTATATTATTATTGAGCTATATTCTTTTAGTTTTTTTTATAGTAATACCTCAAAAGAGTCTCAGCTGCTCCCGTCTGGAGCCAGTGAGACTATGGCATCCCCAATTGGGGTATGTTGTGAGGATGAAGGTAGTGGGGAGGGGAAGGAGTATAAGGAATTTAAATGAATTAATTGTGAAACAACACAAATTACTCAAATAACATTAATTTGCCCACCCCAGGATTCGATCCCGCGACCTTCGGATTGCGAGTCGAGAGCCTCATCGCTAGACCACGCCGGCCGTCGAACGTTTAGTCTTAATATATATACATATATTTTTTTTTTACATGAGCTCCACACAGGAGGCCCCGAGGAAAATAATTTCCCTCAGGGCCTATGTCATCTTTGAGGATGCTGTGGGGAGGGTTTTTTTTAAGGAAAGCAAGGAGAGGAGAGTTCTGGGAAGGAAAAGGGTTTAAGGGGTGGGTAGGAATCTGGGGTTCAGTATGTCCTGGTCATCCGCCTCCAAGACCTAGACAAACCTCACCCCATGAACCCGGGCACCCCTGCTAAATCACCAAACGTAGCGAACCACTTGGGGTGACCTATGGCAGAGGTGTTGGTTATCCAATAAAGGTTCCCGGGGCGGCGGTACCCATTCCCGCCTCCCAAATTGAATAATATTATATCGAATAATAATATCTACATTATATTTAAAGTTTCATCGCCAAATGTTATGCATGAAACAAAATATTTATTAATGAAGGAAACGAGCTTGCATGGAATCAAAAAATAAGTACTCACATGTCTTTATAACTCGAGAACATTAATAAAAATGTTTTCTCGTTCAAATAAAGCTGCTGAAATGTTTAAATATTTCAATCTACCAGGAGGCCAGAGCCAACAAGAGCATTCATCTTGTGAACGACCGCGACGCGCGTCGTTGTGGAGGAACGAGGTACCGGCTACGAGCTACGGGCTACGAGCTACGACTTGCTGTAGTAGCTTGTTCACCGCTTGTGGGCCATGCATCGCTACGGTCACGTATTCGGCGTAGACTGGACAGAACAAGCTACGAGCTGAATGCCTGCACCGCTCATAAAGTGGCTTTTGGCTTTTTTATCTTTCGTACGACTTTTCACGTTTTATGCGATGTTGGAGCCGCAGCAGAATCTCCTTTTGTGAATGTGTTTTTTTTCGCTCGGTTTATTTTTCCCATGCTAACTCATATTCATGATGATTTTTCCATGTGCGCTGTAACCTTATTAAACGTACTCCTACAACATTCACGATTTTTTGTTGTTTGTTGGAATTTTAATTTAAATACGTGATCTGTGGGTGTATAAAAAATATATTTAGGAAAAGGACTTATATAAAACGGACTTATTTTATACTTTTCATTAATCGCAAAATATTAATTTTTAAAATTGAAAATATTGAATAGTGAACGACCATACTGAGGATATAACTTACCGGATAGCAATAAAAAAACTTACCTTCGTCGTTCATCTCATCTCACCCCCGTTCGTATTATTACCTAACGTTTTATTTTGTATTAATTCATTGGTAAAATAATCAACGCATTCAAATCTGCCTATGTTTATTTTTAGCAAAACTGGCTTTTGACATTTCATCAATAAATACAATTTGACAAACGCCTCCACTCTTTGTTCTGTTGACACTAAAATAAAATTATTTGTCATTTCGCAACATGAAAAAAGGCAGATGTATCCACTATAATTTGATAAACTTTTATCACCGATCACTTTTTATTTTTATTTTAGAAGCGTTTTAGTTACTATTTTATTATGAATGTAATTTAAGTTGTAAGTAACTTAATTTCATGGCAGTATTGTGTTGCTTGTAGTCTACAGATTAAGATATAAAGTCTACAACGAGATAAAAGTTTAAAAGTTTTCGCCAATAAGTGAGCCAGCTCGGTGTGGCTTATTATAACAAATGAACTGCAGACTTAAGTATCCCCGAGCATCTTGGGTATTTAGGGACATTCCGCTAATGAAACCTCCCCGCTTAAATAGCGATACAGTCCTACGTACTACCCGCCACTTAGGGGTAGATTGTGGCGGCAGGCTACGGAGGAATTTGACTGTGGGACTAAGCATGATAAAGGAATGCAAAGTTACGCTACAAAGCATTATATTATGAAATTGCCTTTTGATGCCCACTTTTCATAGATGCTTAGATACCACGATGCCTTTAATGCGTTTATTTGGCGGTTTAATGTTTTATTTAAGTATTTTCAACGGAAAATTAAGCTAATTATAAATTGAGGAGAATTTAAAAGGAAAATTCTTTTGACGCTCGCACTTATCTACATTATAAGTGCGGGATAAGTTTTTAGATTTTTGCGGCCAAAAGCATTTTCGTTATTTGTTTGTGAAATTTCACAACACATCTGCCCTGGTGATGGATACCGTGACGCTGCCCGAAAGGTTGGCTAAAGAAGGAGCTAACACAACACAAAAACAAATAACGAAAATTATGTATGTGGTAAATATCCTAACTTTGAATTTAATAAATTAATGAATAATATACTATTAAAATTTGTATTAATTATAAAAGTGCATTATTCATTAATTTATTATATCCATAGTTAGGATATTTACCACATAATATCTTAATAATTATGTATGTAAATATGTAATGTATGTAATTATGTAGGTAAATATCCTAACTTTGAATATAATAAATCAATGAATAATGTACTATTATAATTTGTATTAATTATGATAGTACATTATTGATTAATTTATAATATCTTTAGTTAGGATATTTACCACATAATATCTTAATAATTATGTATGTAAATATGTAATGTATGTAATTATGTAGGTAAATATCCTAACTTTGAATATAATAAATTAATGAATAATGTACTATTATAATTTGTATTAATTATAATAGTTCATTATTTATTAATTTATTATATCCATCGTTAGGATATTTACCACATAATATCTTAATAATTATGTATGTAAATATGTTATGTATGTAATTATGTAGGTAAATATCCTAACTTTGAATATAATAAATTAATGAATAATGTACTCTTATAATTTGTATTAATTATTATAATAGTACATTACTATAAGTATTAATGCAAATTAAATGAATAATAAGAATTAATGAATTAGAATTATTTGTAAAATACAATAGTTGTAATTATGTATACGTTTGCCCTGAAGAAGGAACGGTCGTTCCCAAGCCGGTCGGCTTTACTCAAATATACAAGTGGTTCAAACAAAGTAACATTGTTTCATTTATCTATAATGGATAACCACAAAGTAATAGCTACATTACAATTATATAATTATTTGTATGTAGAGCAGGTAAAATTTTTAGGAAAAATTAAAAAATTTAAAAAAAGAATTTCTACCATTTCATAACTTTCATAAAGAAAACTATTTGCTGTTGTACTTTTAGCGAGTGAGCGCTTTTATTATTTTAGTTATTATCCACGACTACGGTACCGTGGCGGCACAAAACTACGTTCCTTAGCAAAAAATGTTGCAGCACTTTCAAAAGATGAGATACACAATGTACGTAGGTCTGTTTCCTCCAAAGGAAAAAAAGTTATCATTTCTAGGATCTCTCTCACACACCGTCACGCACCGTCTCTCATAGACTCCTACAATAATACTACTAGCCGTGACGATAATTATGAAACTATAGAATATGGTTACAATATAGGATAATATTGAAGTATGAGCGAATTCAAAATTTCAAAAACGTCGAACGTCAATGCGCTGATGGTTTTGTTTTTGTCTTTAAACATATAATGCTGCAGCTCTTTCTTACACACTAAAAAACAACAGTCGAAAATGAGACAAACGCTGAACTATTTCTGCATCCCCCCAAGAAAACACACTATCATCTCCCTCACACATATAAAGAAATCGAAACGCAATTCCCGTAGACGTAGCTGAGCCGTAATAAGATATATCTGTTTCCGCCAAAGAAAAAAAATCATTTTTTGGAGGACACAAACACACTCATATCGTGTGTCTCTTTCATTTGTATCACCATTATTTAATGTGTAAAGAGATGCAGCATTATTAGGATAAAGAACATAGGTTTTACGCTTTTTTTGTGCCGTCACGGTACCATAATCGTGGATCGTCACGGTAATAATAAAAGCGCTCACTGCTTAGAGAGTTTTATCAAAGAACGAAAAAATAGAATCAATGGAAACTCAACACACAGAATAATTTCAGAATAAAATCAATATTGTCGTTCAATTTATTCATGGCAGGTATTGCTGATAATAAGACGAAGAAAAACAACAAAAAAGTTCCAGATATAAAATTTGCTCGTTTGGCAGAAAACTTTGAAAGAATGCCTACGCATTTAACATTTAATTATTTCTCTTCAAATGATTAAACATTTTAATACAAAAAAAGCTTACGATTACATTCTACAGATACATTTTCCAAAACAGTTTTCAAGTGATAAGTTTTAAGCGGGCCAAAAAGGATGAATAAATTTATTTGTAATTACTATGAATGGAAACTTTTAGGTAGTCAGATAGAACTTCTCACAGCGTTCGCCTAAATATGTATAGAATACAACACGAACACTCTTTATCATTCAGACACTGTTCTAGAGAATCTCGAGAACTCAAAACTTTCAAAAAAGCTCTTCAAGTCTCGGAGTGGAAGGCTGTTACTTTAGTTTGGACCACCTGTAGTTTCCTTAAGCTTCTTCAATAATACTTAGATCGGGATTTGTGGAACATCAATAGCATGGTTCGGAAAAATAAATAACAAGAATATTTTTTTCTATTTTTGATACTGATACTAGTAATTCGTGACGAGATTCTACTGTAATAACATATTAAAACTGTTTTAAAATACTATTATTAGCAATAATAATATTATCAGTTTTTCAAAATAAATATTAACTCAACTTTTGGCAGTAATCTTCTTATTAATGTAATATCAACAGTGATGATGGTGGCAAATGTAAAGTCATGCAATGTCCAGTGTTATAATGTCCAATGTGTATTATATTATATATATTTCATAAAACAACATTATGTACGTGTGTATGTATGCAAGTGTGTATATGTACATAGGTAGAACAATTATCTTGGTTTACCGGCGTAACGTAGTCCTTAAAAGGACTTTTTAACTCCTCACCTTTCGGACAGATCTCACTGTCCATCTTCGGAGGCCTTATGTCTTGAGTTTTTGTCTCAAACTGACAGCTTTCGCATGTTTGTTCGGTCCAGAAGAATATATATATATATCTTTTTTAATAAATATAATATGTTATTTACCCGCCTCGGAACAGACTTTGTCCAGTGAGGTGGGAAAAAGAAATCTAGGTGCATAAATGAAAATAAAATAAACGCCCGGGTTGCCGGCACTGAAACTGAATATATGTTTCTTATCCAAGCACAAACTTTCCAATTAAAGTGTGTTTATTGGAAGTGTCCTGCTAGGTAAGTATGTTTTGGTATCTATTTGTAAACATTTTTAATTTTTTTAAAAATTATTATTGAAGTGAAAACTTCTTTAGCACCGTTATGATTTGAAACTAGATGAAACAAAAATCGACACTAAAAAGAGATAAACACACGCATCTATAATATTTAGCCTGAGAGAGAATGATATAGAATAATCAGTCTCCTCTTTGTTCGGTGCTTTGTAGCACATGATACATAAACAAAATGTGTAAAATTGTATATCAAATGTTCTTATTATTAAATTCTTTATAAGAATAAGTCTCTTTTTAAAACTTTGAAGGTTATTCACATCAATGTAATATTTCAATGAAGAAGAAGATAACGCTAATAATTTTTACGAAAATATGAAAGAAAATGGTGATGCTGATTGACAATTATGATGGTTTGATGGAAGGTGGCAATGACTGCATTGGTAAAAGCGTTAGACGAGAGTTTCTGGGTTCGAGTCCCTGTTGCGACCATTATCTTTTTTCTATTTTCACGTGTTGTTGTCTTTTATATTTTCGTTTAGATTATTAGTGTTACCTTCTTCTTCAATGTTTTTATTATTTAATTAAATATAACGGTATTAATTTGGACATGTAGAATTCGATAGGCAGATTATATTATTTTGTACGATTTTTTGTACATTGGAATACCCAAGTACCATTTTATTTGTCCAATAACAAAAGAAATTCCTCGGTGTTAACGAAGTTCAACTCTTTCTTGCCTTATTTATCTGTGTTACTGGATTTTTTAATATGAATGAATCAGCATTTTCAAATTTATTGAAGTGCCATAAATTGAGTTTGGACGCTAAGTCCAACACAGCATTAAAACCTAGAGAATTTAAAAAAACTTATGTAGATATTCCACTCCTAGGAACTGGTTGTCGGGACTGTGGGCGAGCTCTTAACGATGTCGATTTTCCTTCGAAAGAAATAAGAATTTACGGAATCTGATTGACTTTGTACAACTTGTCATTTGTTTCGTGAGAAGCGAAATGTGTTCAAAAGAGAAATCTGGGAAGGACGATTTTTCAGAGCGTGAATAATGCTGCCTTTTCGTGATAAAAAATACAGGAACTTTAATTAAAATGAGAATCAGCAGGTTGCAATCATTAGAATAAAGTTGTACTTCGCCGCATTCGAAAAAAGTTTGTGAAAACAAAACCATAAGCTGTGAGAGCTGATAAATAATTTATATGTGATACCGAGTTCAAAGGGTTCGGTGCCAATGGGATTATGGTTTCCCGATTCGAGAAATGTAGTGGAGCTAAAGAAAATTAGGAGAAGAAAAATGAAATATATTATAAACAGCCAATAAGATATGGACACTAAACATTGCAAAAACCATTTCAACCATTCGATTCTGAAGAGTGATCTCTCACAAGGACAATACTGAGCATATTTGTTACTCTGGATCCGGATTGAGGTAAAAATAATAAACGATTTCTTAATGTATTATAATATAACAAATATAAAACTTATTTCCATTTTAATTCTTTTGACCGTAACCGGTTTCAGCTCGTTAAAGGCATCTTCAGACTGGTACAAATTATTCTTAGTCTACGGTTTATATACATAACACACGGGGGAGGGGAAGAGGGGTGGTCTACAAGGATTTTAATCAATTATATTAATTACATTTGTTACTAAGTCGTCTTAAAGTGATTGATCAAAAAATGCCATATTATCATCATAATATATCATCATCTATATTTTACAATTTTTTTGTGAGTACTATCACTTTACTTTTATCTTACTTTCACTTGTTTTTTTTTATTAATGTACATATCCACACCAAGTAACGAATTATCGCCCAATTTGTCTAATTTCTAACATAGGAAAGATCTTTGAAAAAATAGTAAAAAAACAATTGGTAAATTTCCTAGATAGTAATAAAATACTACACAAAAACCAGTTTGGTTTTATTAAATCACTCAGCACACAAGATGCAATTGCTAACGTAACTTCATACATTTACGAATCATTAGATAAAGCTAAAAAATGTGCGGGCATATTTATTGACCTCAGAAAGGCATTCGATAGCATATCCCATGAGATGCTATTAAAAAAATTAAATGATATTGGCATAAAAGGCAACGCGATTAAATGGATCACAAACTACTTAAAAAACCGCCCTCAAGTGGTAAAAATCAATCATGTTAATAGTGATCAAGAGATTTCAAGCTTTGGAATCCCGCAAGGTACAGTGCTTGGACCAATTTTTTTTACCATATATGTAAATGATATTTTTTTTCAACATTTAAATGGTCAAATTACATCATACGCCGACGATACAGTATTAATAATAAGTGAAAAGACTTGGGAAAAGGTAGAATTAAAGGCCACAGAAGACATCAACACGCTTAAGAATTTTTTCGACACTAATTTACTATCACTAAATAGTGAAAAGACATTTGTAATTCCATTTGCAATCCATCCAAACGATGCTCCCAAAAATTTTAACATTGTCATACACGATAATACTAAAATTCATAGCCAAAATTATTGCAAATCAAACTGTACAATATTAAAAACAACAAATAAAATTAAATATTTCGGAGTAATTATCGACAAAAATCTGAAATGGAAGGAACAAATATGTCAAGTAGTAAACAAAATCAGAAAATTAATATATATATTTTTAAGAATTAGAAATTTTCTGTCGATAAAAAATCTATATTTAATCTACTATGCCTTAGTTCAATCCACTCTACAATACGCTATTATTAGTTGGGGATCCGCGTATAAATGTAACCTTCTTCCAATAGAAATTGTACAAAGGACAATTATTAAAATTATATTAAAAAAATCCTTAGACTACCCAACAGAACGCCTGTTTGAAGAATTTCAAGTACCCACATTTAAAGATTTATATATTAAAAATTCATTGATTCAAATTATAAAGGAAAAAGATAAATATCCATTTTTAAATGAAAACAGAACTCGACTTAAACATGTTTTTCTATGCCCAAAACTAAATACGTCTTTTGCACAGCATCATTATACTTACCAGGGAAGAACTTTTTTCAATCGTCTACCAGAAGAAATCAGAAGCATTAATGATAAAACCCGAATACTGCTCTCTATCAAGAGACATTTTAAAAATATTCTTAAGAAAAAAACTACTGTCAATTAATCTTACAAATATCCTTAGTTTTCCATTACATTCTTTCTTTTTTTTTTTAAATTCACACCATTATAAAATAAATACTGCAGCTCACATATATTTATGTACAATTAATTATTTAAGTACTAACTTATAACTAATAACTAATAGCATTTATGTACACTCCCCTTCCATACACAAGCAAATGCTTTAAATGGAAGGGTAGTAAAAAAAAAAATACCTGTAAAAAAAAAATATATATTTGTTGTAAAATTGTAATTATAATAAATGATTCAATAAATAATTAAAAAAAAAAAAAATATATATATATATATATATATATATATATATATATATATATATATTATTTCTCTATCTAGTGTTTTTCAGTTTTCATAATTATTTTTATATATTTATTTTTTCTACTTTCATTGTTTTTTATCTTATCCTATCTGTATCTTTTGTGTATCACACAATATATAGACTGTGTTTAGATTATTTATCTAGTTCCTATCTCTGTAATATTAGGCAAAAAAAGTTAATAATTATTGACTTTTTATATATTATTTGGGCATGATGTGAACATCTGTTATTGGGTTGTAACCTAATTATTATAATTTATTGTTTGTTTAATGCATGTAATGTAATTAACCTGTAAATTTTCCTAATAAAATAAAATAAATTTAAAAACGATTTGAAAACAATAAAATTAGGTCATTAATAATTCATATTACTTGTAAGGTTTTTTCCTAATTAGAAATTCGGCAGTTTAAGATGACTTTGGTTTGTAGACCACCCCTCTCCCCCTCCTCCAAATGTTATGTATTTTAACCGTAGGCTAAGAATAAGTTGTACCAGTCTGAAGATGGATTTAACGAGCTGAAACCGGGGACGGTCAAATGAATAAAAGTGGAAATAAGTTTAATATTTGTTTTATTATAATGGAATTCCACAATGAATTGTCAGTTTCAAAAAGAGAAATATTAAACAATATCTTACATAACCATATCTTTTCGTAATTTAAACAATTTATCTAATTGTTTTTTTAGCATCAACATTATACAAATACACTGTTTGAAAATGTATCAGTTTATTGCATAAAATGTTGTCATTATGTACCTGCTGACAAACTACGTAAGTAGTTTAGCTGGTTTAAATATTAATAACTAAAAAATAAAACAAAATAATTGTAGATATAATTTCTTTGCTCACATTTGCACACGTATCCTTGAATTAAGTACGAGTTTTGGAAAATTTCTGCTCTGCAACGGAGTTCTTCAGGTGTGGGGAAACTGATGGCTCGACACGATTCGCGGGCTCGGCTTGATTTTCATCTAGTTCAAAATCCATCGAGCCGAGCTAACTGTGGCAAATCTCCGCGGCGATGTTGATGGATCGCCGGCTCGGCCGCGCCCGTGAGTGTACGACCCCGAGCCAAAGTAAATGCAGTGAATCCAGACCTCGAGACAGGACCGTTGGCCTCTTTAAGCGGGCGTGATTTTCTTCTGAATGTTGTAGTAAAATATAAACCTGTTTTTTGTACTACATACCTACGTACGTTATTTATTACTACTTTATTTCGTTTATATGTTACCAATTTTAATTTGTGGAACTCACTTTCAGTTAAAAGTTATTTATACTTAATAGTATTTTATTTACGAACAATTGTTTCTTTATAAATTAAAAATATAATGTTCACACAAAATACTTTTAAAAAATAAGACACTTTAGTTACACATTTGTAAAAATCCTTAAATAAACAAAATCGAGAATCAAATTTTGATATTTCCAAAAGTTGACTGCTATTGAGAAACTGGGTCATTCGCTCATATGGTTTTATACAAATGTGGGAATGATTTACGATTTGCGATGATGAAATATTCCCATCTTCATCATTCATAATCAATTTGATTATTATTGACACGGTGAGGGGTGCGCCATGATTGACACTTCGCGAACACATTAGTTTACATCGGGAATAGAAACCGAGTCAATTGATAATCGCACATTTCGAATGCCCCCAAATCTTTTCTCCTCCTGTATTTATGTAATTCATTTTTTCACTTAGACGAATAGATTTTCAAGTTTTTGTTCAGAGATAAATAAGATAGATACAGTAGGATGTAAGTCGATTTTCACCAATACGGAAATGTTACTGGTCGAGAAATATCACTTGAACGAATGCGAACTGATCAGTCCCACAGATTTTGTCCCTACTCTATCACAGAATTGCATGAGATTTTCCACTCGCTGCTCGACCCATGGAATAAAAAGGTTCCATCTAACGCTGACCCTATTCTAAGAAAACGGGATTCAAAGATTTGATTGACTATATTTCGAAACGTAATCAACTTCATATTATTTTGAGTATGCAATTTGAATTAGTTGTAGGTTATTAACATATTTTATGTATCATTAACAATCGTTTAAAGTTATATAGGAAAAGCAATTTTATAAGTTGAAAACTTGTTGCGCTATTAAGTTATTTGAAATAAGTGAACAAAGATCCATCACCCGATGGAACCTTGTTCACTTATGTATGACGTGAGATGGAAGCTAAAACTCACAAAAATGTTCCGCTGTTTGATTGAGCGATATTTTTCTCATAATTTATAACAGAATACGGTAATAAATGTTGTATGTTACATCACACAACATTTCATTCATTCCGTTTCATTGAAATACATTTCTGGTGATGACATACGTTAGCGCTATCCGGGCTGTCCCCGAAGCCAACAACGCGTTCTCGAAGGCGTGCGGAGTATTTACAAAACTGATAAACACGTCAATCAATACTGACATGTTAATTACGTTACAATTAAACATCATATGAATACTCAAATTGTTAGCTCATTGATATGCTGGTGTTTTCAGGCAGAAGGGTGGCATCCGTGGTCGAGGGGTAAGGCTCTAGAGTACGAATCAGAAATGAGGGAGGAAAGGTTGGGAAAAATCTAAATATTCAAATAAATAAATAAAGTCACTAAAATAGCTAAATCCATTTTAAACAACTTTTCGGTTCTGAAAAGCGAACCCCCCTTGGGCCAGAATGATGTTTAGAGAATCTTACACTTGAATATGCCGACCTGCCATGCAGGTTGTCAGAATTACAATCAGATTTCGAACGAGTTTCTATTATAACCAACAATAATTATTGTTTTTAATTTAAATTACTACAGGAATTCTGCTAAAGATTTAATGAAATTCTGATGGGAGTCGGCTTTCAGGTAAAAGTTTAAGCACATTTTTACAAATTGAGAGGAATGAAAATGATTTCTGCCAGTCAGTTGTATGGAAATTTTCACATTGGAATATCTTGTTGCTATTTCTTTACGAGTGCATCGTCAAAGTAGAAAAGAAATTAATCCGGCTATGGCTGGATTGTCAGGGAGAGTTTTCAAAGTAAAAATTTTGTATCGCTTCTTCATGAAAATAATTGTGCTCATCTACAATATCGCAGAGAAGGGACGTTATTTTTTAATAAAGAATGCAGATTTAAATCGGAAATTTCATGACCGCATTTTCATAGCTATTGGGTTAAGATCTATAATCACTTAAACTTTTATTATATTTTTCACCGCTTTTCAACACATCATGGCTAATGGAAAGTAGTGATAGTACCCAACCTGTGCGATTTAAAATTAGTAACAAAACAGTTACCGACTCCTTGGAGGCTTAGAAGTTGTTGAATATACCTGTCATTTGTCATTTTTGTACAAATATGTTTAGGAATATTTTGTGTTAATAAAATTGACGTAAGGACATTGTGATATGATTGTATGCTTTCCTAAAAACTAAAACTTAAAACCAATAAACATCAGCGGTCATTACGGTTATCAACGCATTTCTTCTTTGAAATCAATAATTGAACAGGTGGATGAGTTTGTGTATCTGGGTAGTATGTTTACGGGAGGTGAAAAGGCTGATTTAGATATTGAAAAAAGGGCAACTTCAGGTAACTCTATTAATGGAAGACTGAATGCCGTTTGCGCTAATAAAAAAAACTGTCAAAAGAAGCGAAGCTAACAGTCCACAATGGAGTCCTGGTATGGCAGTGAGGCATGAAACTGGTAGAGAAAGGATGAAAGTAGGCTGAATGCTGTTGGAATGAGAACCCTGAGGCGTATGTGTGGTAAAACCATGTATGATCGTACGAAAAATGTGGAGATCCGCAAAAAATGCAAGGCAGATATAAGCGTAATGAGTAAGATTAGGAAAGTGACCCTCAGATGGTTTGGGATGTAGAGCGAATGAACAAAGAAAGTAGTGTAAGAAGAACATATGACGCAAATGTCAATGGTCGAAGAAGTCGGGAACGCCTGAGGAAGACATGGCACGACCAAGTGAATCAGATACCAGAGTCGGGCCATGACAAGAGTCAGAATAATAGAGGAGTGTGTATGAGACGATGTATGAATGTGAATGAGGCAAAAAGTGTGGGCCAAGACCGAGTTGTTTAGCAGTCCGTCCTCTCTGCCTACCCCTGCGGGGAAACGGCGTGATGGTTGGTTAGTTAGTTAGGTATTATCAACATTGAGGTTAAAAAGGTTAAAAAGATAATTAATACAATTTAGTACTCGCATGTTAGAAGCCTTTTGTGAGCCAAATACATAATGAAGCTTCTGCAATTCGGAAATAAAAATAAAATACTCCTTTCTTTTGTGGCAACATTATTTTTTTTACTTACTTTAAAATTATAAAATTAACAAGGTCGAGCAATGGTAACCCACAAAGGCACTGCCTGTGTGCAGAAAATTCAGATAAAATAATACGTTAAAGTCACGGTGATTATTACGAGTACGCTGTGAAAGAAAAAGTAACCGTTTTTGTGAAAGCCATGATAATATTATATTATAAACTCAAATTGTTGTATTGTCACATTGGTGTACTGTCATTACCATGATTGCCAAGAAAAAAATTCTTTGACGGAATGTAAAATAATTATGCCAAAGAATTTAATAAATGCAAAATTCCAAAGAAAAACTATTCTTTTACGACTGCCCAAGAGCCGAAGAGACTAATTACCCACCAACACTGGACCGCGCCGTAGTAATGGGTTCCATTACTGCAGAAATGAGATACACAGAAATATTTGTCTAGGTACGACAAAGTAGCGGTCTCGCTCGCGGTAAAAACCGACAAGTAGACGACAAGATAGGACACGCCGACAAGCTGCCCCGACAAGCTGTCCTGAAAAGCTGTCCTCAAAAGTTCCACATAGTTAGCTTACATATTTTCTGTCACACAGCAAGTTGTAATATTTATTATATGAACGCTGCTAATAAATGGTCATAGAGAAGTCTTTCTCTGTTATGCTTTCATACGGTTGGTAATAATCAGCCATAATTTCTAGTGACAAATGACGTAGAAAAATATCAATGAAAGTATATTTGCTTTATTATACTCAATTTGCCACTGCTGATGTTTTCTAACTAAATATAAACTGAATGAGCGCATGATTTTTCTGCGTATATTAACGATGACATAAATTGTTGAGGTACCTACATTGAGAAAAAAGGTGTACCTCGGGCACTGTACAACTTCATTTCTTTTTCTAATACCGTATAAGAGTTTTAATAGGTGAATGTTGTGATGTTGAAGGATGTGGGGATAGGAAAGAAGAGGTTTGAAAGTATTTGAATATTCTGAAATGGTCATTAAATATGGTTAAAGCACACGAACGATTTTTTTATCAAACAAGATTTTCGTTATGAATATTGTTTTTCGGAGGGTATTCCATTCTACAATGATGTTGTGTGTTTTTGTACTTAATCGCATCAAAAATATAACTTATTTATTCGTTTTCAAATATTTTATTCGTTCTATTTGTATTAAAAACTAGCTGGTTCCCGGCATGCGTTGCTATGCCATTTAATAGAGAAATTGTTTTTCTTCTTCTCCCGCGTCCCGTTCCCCTCTCGCGTTCCCTCTCCGCCTCCTCCACCTTCCCTCTCCCCACTCCACTTCCCCCCTTCCCCCGTATCCCCTCACGAGTTCCCCTCCCCCTTACCCCCTCCCGCGTTCCATGCATTCATTCCCGGTACATTCAACTTTCAAACAGCTCGCGTGCCACCTATTGCAATTTTTTTATACAAATTTCATAATGCCAGAGCTCACCAGTAGTTTTATACAAACCTTGTCCTGACAATAACGAATACAGAAAAAAAGAATTATCCAATTTGGTGCAGTCGTTCGGAAGTTATGCGCATACATACATTTCGGCGATTCATTTTTATTTATATAGAAGATAGATAGATAGAAGATAGATAGATAGATAGATAGAAGAAAAGATAGAAGATATAGGTATATAGATATATAGATAGGTGAATAGATAGGTATATAGATAGGTGAACTCAGAATAATTTATAATTTGTTAGTTCATAGATGGCGGTTATTTACTTATTTTTGGAAAAAACATCTTTTTTTTCTGTGCAATTTATGCTCTAAAACAAGATGAATTGTTTGTTTGCGCCCGTAAATACGCAACATAAAAACCAATAAATAGTTTTGTCCGTATAAAAACTCGATTCTTCCCAAAAAGGGCATGCAAATACAATATTGAATTGAATCACTACAGTATTGTATTAAAGAGGTAAAATATACCCTGCCACAATGGCTGTGTTTTGTTTGGTCGGCACAATACTAAGTGTTTTTTCCATCACGTTATTACTATACATATACATGGTGTAACAGGATGTACCCAAGGAATTTTAACCAGCGATTCCTGTGCATATTTGGAGTAAAAATGTACTTCTCGTTTTGGTGTCTGACGATATTTTTTTGTAATAAAAACAAAAAATATGTTTTTCAATTACACAGCGCTACTGTTCCCATTACTATGGGAATTATCCCGTCATGTGTGTGAGCGATGCGCACTGTTTAGTGTGGTAAATATGCTGTTAGAACGAGACGCAACGCTTGTCAAGTGTCCGCTAGAAAATAAATTGTATGCCTCTTTTTAAAGAAATGAGCTTTCACACGAACAAAACTATTTATTCACATTCAAATTGCGTATTTGCGGGCGCAAACAAAAAATTCACATTAATATTTCACAACATAACGTGGTAAAAGTTTTTTTTTGTCTTTAAATAATTAAATTACCGCCATCCATAAACGAGCAGATTATGAATTATTTGAAGTTTGCCCACAAAAAATCACATTTTTATAACGAGAGTTCTGGGGATTTTAGTATTAATGGAGGCAAAAGCAACTATTTCATATACACAAAAAATAGTTTACTGAAACTAACCGCCAGAATGTTATTTGCATTACATTCGCCGTATTTCAGCTTTCTGCTTTCAACTCATAAAGGTCAAGGGTATTGGAATCAATTACGATGAAAGAAAATACCGCTCAAGTCCTCGCCGTTTCAAATTCTGACAAATATGCGCGCCTCTGAATACAGTTATTACTTCTTTTCACTGGCTTGATTAAGTAAGTTAAACTGAAATTAAATAACTTTTACCAAGCTACACGACAGCAGGTTTTCATAAATATTAATTGAAAAGATATTAGTCTTAAACTTAACCAATCCGTTAATAATATTATCATCCTCGAGTGGAACATCTTTAATTGTAATTGGAAGAAAATTTTAAATCTTCAATCATTAATATTCGTCAAAAGATTAAATTATAGTTTGTTTGTTCACGATATGCTTGGTCAGATGACGTCGTTTCTTGTTAATTCGATGCAGTGACGCGATGTTCCAAAAATTAAAAACGGTATTTTAACCATGAACGGATAACCATTTTACGGATAAAAAAACATGGTTTTCGAAGGCGTTTATTGTCCAGACGAAAAGCAAAGCGTTGCTTGGTAACTATAAGTGTTTATTTGAGGTGCGCTGTCATTTTGTTATTTGTTTTGATTTCTATGGAGATCCCTTTGATAGTTAAAATTATACTAATCTATTCTATTATTATAAATGCGAAACTGCGATTGTTACGCTTTGAGCTGTTTGAAAAATGAATGTAACGGGTATGGAAAGGGTGGTGAGCCGGTGGAGAGGGGGAGGGGGGTAGGGGGGGGGTTGAAGTGTGAGAGGGAAGAGGGAGGGGGTAGGGGTGATGGGGGGATAGGGGGGGGGAGTGGAGTGGGGATAGGTGAGGTGGAGGAGACGGAGTAGGAACACCCCTAATACTATGCGAGCGAAGCCGGGGGCAAAGCTAGTAATTAATAAAAATAACGTTACCTAAGTAAAGAATCTGTAATTCTATAGTTAAACAAAAAACATTTCATAATTTTCCTTTGAATATGAGGAAAAAATATTAAAAAAAAACACCTGGTTATTTAGTTTAATTTGTGGTACCTACTTACTAGAATATAAAAAAAGTATTTTTTAAATTGAAAAAAAAAAGTTTTTTCAGCTCGATGAGTAATTATTTACAATTTTCCATTTTACAACATCTAGTGTAGGTACCTGATTAAAGTTGAAGCTAGTGTATGTGCCAAATTAAAGTTTTAGCTAGTGTAGGTACCTAATTAAAAAGACATGTAGGTATATTAATTTATTTTTATTATTGCCCTTGCGATTCATGCCAAAAAACGCATCTCACTCAAAAGTACACACTTTTATTGACCGTTAAAAAACCATGTCTTGTTCAACACGGTTTTTGAAAAAATACCGTGGAGTTAGAAATGACCCAAAAACTATGCACATGGCAATACTGCAGTTTACAGAAACATCGCTAGCATTTTAGGGAACGTACCCATACTACGTGACCAACTTTTTGCAATTTTTAACCCCCCCCCCCCCCCCCCCGGTGACCAAAATCCTAAGCAACTTGCCGCTCATTTGTATGGAGCGTGACCTTTTGAAGACCCCCCCCCCCCCCTAAAAGTGTCACGTAGTATGGGTACGTTCCCTTAGATGTTGAATACTTCAAGGATCGGAACTTCTAATAACTTCTAATAACTTATAGAACTATTGATCCTGCAGTTATAAGTAAACAAACCCCAGGCGTAGTTTGTTAGGGGTAGATAAATAGGTTTAACATGAAGGCGATAGTTTTAAATAGTCTACGTCAACCAAGTCTACGTGGTTGTAATAAATTATTATTTTTTCTTGATTACATTTTTATACCGGTATTTCCAATGCGAAAATATACAATTTTCTCTTACACCTCCGTAAATGAATTGTAACACATGAGGCTCTGAGGAAAATAATTTCGTGTGGCAGGATCTTTTTGCGGAGAGGAAGGACTGAATATGGAACTTGAAGAGACCCATGATGTAGGAGGGAAGAAACACGGAGTCCAGCAAATCATTTCACAGTCGAGTTCTTAAACTCAAGAACGAGTCGTAGAAGCGACCCGTTCTCATATGAAAAAAATCATCCGCGTATATGTTAGGCGTGGTTCCATGCCAATTCAGAATGAAACCAACTCAGAAATACCTCAGAAAGGTCATTAAAAGCTATGAAAAAATAATTTTGAAATAGCCGGTAACCCTAACCTAACTTAACCTATTTAACCTTTTTTTCCATCACTACTAATGACTTTTCTGAGTTGGTTTCATTCTGAGTTGTCTGGTCACCATTAGGCGCATGATTTGTTTCTCGATTGTGTATCGGTGCCAAAAGGATAAATAACGCTAGTTCCTCGGAGCATCTTCCGTTGTAGTACCGATAGAACAAGGACAGCATATTTATCTGGCTCTAAAGATTGCAATCCGTCTGTCAAGATGGGGGAATCTATAAATCAGACCAAAGGTGTAATAATTGATTTCAAAAATAATCGTATAATTTGATGTGACACGACGGCTTCCGTGGTTGAGTGGTTGCTATATTAGGCTATTTTTAAAAATATATAATATATTTGAGGCACATTCCAGAGTGATACATACTCTCAGTATCGCCTTGATGAAAGACCACCATTCAGAATTTAAACGTTGCTTGAAATGACTTTAGCCGTGATCAGATCTGAATAGGCAGGTACTTCCCCACCTTCCTCTTTCATGTCTACCGTCTACCTTCAGCCTCACAACATACCAATTGAGAATGTCATAATATCACTGGCTCCAGACGGTCTAGTTAAGTTGGTACTCAAAACAAAAATCAATGTAAATGTCCATGGTTGCAGATTTCATATTTTGATGATTTGATATTTTCCTAAGTATCCAAGTACTATTTTTACGACAGAAACACTTACAAAACTTCTCTTCTTTTCCACTACCTATTCACAGCCTCTTAATGTAACCCAATTGGGAATGCCAAAGTTCCACGGAACAAAAGAAATTGGATTTACAGAAAAAATACATACCTATTCGGATATTGGTAATTGGAGGAAGATAACATAACACAGAGACCTTCCGAGGTTTGGAACGCCGATGATGATCATCTAATTTGTCGCAGATAGCACCATTATAACATATTCTGTTATTGATGTCTGTCTGATGTCTACAAATCCCGATTAAACGTGTTTGTTTAAATGTGTATTTTTATTACTTACAACCCTTGAATTACTTGCTGTATTATTTCACGTTACTCATAAGTCAACAACAAGGCATTGTGTATCATAATGATTATTGGAACAATTCTTGTTCTGATACGTTTTAAGATTTTCACCGCCAAAAGTATTTCCGTTATTTGTTTTTGGGGTGTTATGCCGGATCTGCCGGATCTGCCCTGATAATGGACACTGCAATGATGTCCGAAACGTTGGCTAAAGAATGAGGTAGCGCAACACGGCATAACACCCCAAAAACAAATTACGTAAATTCTTGTTCTGTATCACAATTTACATCCCCATGATGGTTCGTAGAAGCTAGGGAATGATTACAATTTTGCTGTAGGTAAATACTTATGTTATGGATATTAATGAGAACCTAAGGTTATTTTATTTAAAAATATTATCTACGACTGCTGTGAGGTTTGGGTTTAATTTTACCCACACGTATGTACAAAAATTTATTTAACCATTTATTGGGTTCGCTACTTTTGGTGAAGATTCCTACCCACCTCTCATACCTTTTTCCTTCCCAGAACTTCCTCACCCTCCTTTCCCTAATAAGGTCTTTTACACAGCGTCCCCAAAGGTGACATAGGCCCTGGGAGATTTTTTTTCCTCGGAACTTCCTATATGAAGATGATGTAAAAAAATATTGCTTTTACAGCAGTAATTTTTTAAGTTTAAATTTTTTTTATTTATCTTTCTTCAGTTTAAACCTGTATAGGAACTATAAAATACGTTTTTCCAAATCCTTTGGAAGTAAGCCTTGAGTGTTAAGATAAGATTTACTGATAGATTAAACATTTATCCACATAAATTAATTGATTAAGTTTGTTTGTGTTGTGTGTATTTGTGGAAACACTAAAAAATAGAATCGAAGGGTAAGGGGGTGAAGGGGGGGGGGGGTTAGAGGGGTGAAATAATATTTGTTCAACGCCCTTGAGGGGATTTTACCCAAAAACGGCGCTATACAAATCATCAAAATATTTTATTATTATTATTAATAGTCAAATGTTCGAAAAATTAGGTAGATATAAATTAAATTTAGTGACCGACCGAAGGTTCAGTCTCGGTTTCGGTATGTTTCGGCAAAAAAATCGAGTTTCGGCATCGGTTTCGGTTTCGGCAGAAAATCTGCCGAACCTTCGGCCGCACCGAAACTCCGCGTTCGTGAATTATCGCGCGTCGTTCGGCTGACTTCGGATGAGTTCGTGGTGCGTGTGTCACCCGCCATTATCAGCTGAGTTCGCATAAGCCGATTAAATACTGCATCAGCCGGTTAAAATACTCAATTGAGGTCCTTCCTTTATAACGTATATATGTTGATTATTGACAAATTTTTGTTCCAAGAAATAGTTAACATATTTGTTAATTTTTGTTTCTTTTGCAGATGTTTATAAAATAAATCATTATTATTTTTTTGTTTTTTGAAGAGTTTTATTAAATGTACATTTGTTACTTAAATTTAATTTTTCCGCGACCGGTTTCGATACAACCGTATCATTCACGAGCAGAATTAAAACTAACTTAAAAATTAAATGCAAGTACCAAAGATTAATTAGGTGGGAGTAGTGGGAGGGATGATTTTGGGGGGAGGGGGAAAGCGGTGGGAGGAGTCAATATTATACGGAAACATGGTTAGTAAAGGAGATTTGCAAGGCGCTCTTATTTTATTCACTAAATTAATTTTAGATTTAATTTTTTTGTTTATTTCGAGCGATTCTAAAGCGCAAAGATTAAAGTATGAATTTATATTGCAATGTTTAAATTTTGTTTTTTCTTTATTGAAGCTATGGCCTGACTCTATTAAATGATTCGCAAATTCGGAGTAATTAAAATGTCTAGAAATTGTTACATAGTTAATGCCCAAGAAATACAAAAAAAATATTTTTTTCACACTTTAATTATTGTTTTTAATTTCATTTGACACGTGTAATAAGAATGTTGTGATTGTAAACGCAATTAGAATTCTCAATTAATGAGGTACTTCCTTCATAATGTAAGTGTTGTTTATTGACAACTTTTTGTTCCAAGAAGTAGTTAACATGTTTTGTTAATTTTAATAATCTTCGTTTGTCTCATAGCAGTAATATTAAAAATATCCATATTTTTTTTAACTTACTTTAATTATTGTTATTTTTATTTCATTTAACACCTGTTAACTGTCTTTATTAGTGTAAAAAATAACCCAAATAGATTAGAACAATAGATTTTTAATTTTACTAAAAAAAGGTTCTGTTTCGGTTTCACCCGAAACTGAGACAGATACCAAAGATTCGGTTTCGGTTTCGGTAGAAATTACTAATTAAATTACAAAATCTCAATACTCAAATATATTATGACATAATATGTATTGTGTAACATGAAATTTCAACTGGTTGAATTTAATGAAGCACGCAATTAGGAACGTACATTATTACTTTTTGGTGCGATAAATTGGAGCATTTAATGATATTTCCACATGGCTTACATAAAATCTAATCACTCCCTACATTACACTGCTTAAATAATACTTACCAACTTTGGTATCTGTAAATATCTCCCCATTGGTATCAATTAATTTCTCTATTGTAAATCACCGTACATTAAACGTTGTGATGCCGTATTAAGATAATCTTTAATTATTATACGATTTGTACCTTCCAAAGCTACTGAAAGTAAATTAAATTAATTTAAAATCCACGATTTTTGAAGCGAAACTTCTATAGCACCGCCGTGATTAGGATTTCGGATGAATCGGAAATGACGATTACTGCACCCGCGACGCATCAACTGCGCTCATTGGCCGCATTGATTATGATGTCACTTTTAAAGGCTACATTGAGTGAGATATGAAAAGGAAATTACGCTAGGTCTGCGCTCATTGGTCGCTTTGATTATGACCTTGCTTTTCATGTATTGGTTTTGATTGTTTTGGTAAAGTTTCGCTTCTACCGCGTGTAAACTGCACTCGAATTTTGTTTGTATTTCTTGGGCATTAACTATGTTACAATTTCTCTACATTTTGTTTTGAAGAGTTTTACTATCCATATACTCGTAAATTCGTTAGTTAAATTTTAATATATCTGCTACCGGTTTCGAGATATTTTTTTAAATATTTTTTTTTTATATTTGAATATTTCACAAGAGTCTCAGCTGTTCCCGTCTAGAGCCAGTAAAACCATGGCATCCTCAATTGGGGTAAGTTGTGAGGCTGAAGGTAGTGGGGAGGGGAAGGAGATGGGGAAGAGGAAGGTGGGGAAGTACCTGGCTATTCATCTGTGTCATTCTCTAGCAAACTTAAAGCTAACTTAAAATTTAACAAACTTAACCGGTAGCAGATAAATTAAAATTTATCTACGTAACAAATATACCTACATGGAAAGTAAAACTCTTCAAAACGAAATAAAATGCACGTTTTTTAAATGAAGATTATACAAAGCAATAATACGATTTTTTCTCAGATTCAGATTTTTTCGCCTTACAGTAACTTGCTAAATGTATTGAAAATGAGGTGCTTACTGTTTCGCTGAAAAAAAAAATGCTAAAAGTCTGGTACAGATACGACTTTTCGGACGTAGTGAAAAGCTTAAAAATTGACCTAAATTAAAATGCAGGCAATATTAGATAAATCACAAGAGAAAAAAGATTTCTACAAACCACCAAAATATTCCTTAAAAGAAAACAGTAATCATTAATAATAATTATTGTTTTGCAAACGTAAATATTAATTTTTATCCCTACTACTCTTAATGTATGATTTTTTTATTTGTTTTTTAAGACATGCACAGTAAGCACACAAGTAAGGAATCACTGATTAAAGAAAGTTAAGTACGTCCCTTAATAGCGTTTAACCAGCCAGCGGACGAAAATCCACATTTTGTCGAAGGTTGTTCTTACGATACAGGGTGGTTCCAATGAGAAAGATTAATTATTCTCCCCAGCTTTTTTAAATTATAACTCAATATCGATTTTATATCATTCCAAATTTGCTTTAATTTATACCTACATCCAAAAATGCGGAAAGGCATGATGATAAAACTATTAAAATTATGTACTTTTTGTAATTATTTTTTGATCACAGGTATTTATCATTTTTCAATAATGTCTAAGCAAAATAAGAATGTAAAAAAGAATCTTAAATATATTCATTTGTAAGACGGCAAATAGACAGGCAAAATAGAGTCGTGAATAACTGTTCGTATATTTTTAATGATTTTATTTGAATTAAAATTAAAATTTTGAGACATGCGTTTACCAGATAACGTATTAATTTATTTTACTGCATATGATTTGAAATGGGTGTTGTATAATACAAAATCTTTTTTGAAAATTTAACAAATCTGCCAACGACCTATGGTGTAACCTTATTTTACTAAAAAAATATTTTTTCGCAAAATTTAAAACACGCGTTTCCTGAATAAAAGAACAATCTTTCGAAATCAATTTATAATTTTTTGTGGAAAAGAGTCAACACGTCTAAAATTTGATTTAAAAATGATATATTTCCGGTTTTCTCTGGTTATACCCCCTTAACGAATGAATGAGTAATTATAATAAAAGGAAGAATGTGTGTGGAGATTAAGAAAAATTTGGAAATCAAGAATTAAATTATCAAAATTTGTTAATAAAAGTTTGAAAAGAAGAGTGTAAGTAATTTTAAATAATTTATATCACACCAAGAAATTAGTAAAAAGTGTAGTAATTTTTCATAGTGGGTATAAGTTGTGATTAATGATTAAATCATCTCATGTTACTGCATTTATTTTCAGTTTGGAAGGCGGTTACCGCTGCAATTTATTCGATAACCACCATTTCTGCCATAGGGCAGCCTGAATAGTTTGCTACGTTTGGTGACTTAGCAAGAGTGACCAGGTTCACAGGTGAGGTTAGTCCGTATCTTGGTGGCTGATGCATCTGACCACAAGCTGTGTGGCCGGGTGAAGGAAACCCTCTAATCTCTCCAACCGGAATCGCTCGACCCCAACGTCCTGCATGGATCAAGGATGGATTTATAAGTCACTCCAGGACTCACTGATCCCCAATTCTTCCTAACACCCCTCATACCTTTTTCCTTTCCAGAACTTCCTCTCCTTAAAAAATATTCTCCCCGCAACATTCCCAAAGATGATATAACTAGGCCTCAAGGGAAATTATCTTCCTCGGTACCTTCTGCATGAATGAAAAAATATGTAACTGTATTGTATATGTATAAATGTATATATATTTATACGTATTTTAGATTACAATATTTATCAATCGGTGATTGTTTTTTTTTTAATCCTTAAAATCAAACTGAAATCATACAAGGCCATAATATATGTGATTTTCAAGCAGTTGGATCAGATATTTGTATTAGGTATGGATATTTGCATTCGATACTGAACTTTACCAAGAACGAGTTGTTTAAAAAAATTTGACGGATTCATAAAATATTTTAAGATAATTTTCACGTCTGTGTAAGGTCTATTCAAGTTACTGTTATTATATCATTAAAGGCTAGTTGTTTCATAAAACTGGTTAATAATAATTGGATAACTTGAAGAGCGCCGTTTTTGTGAAAAATCACCTCAAGGGTTCAGACAGAACTTGAGTAGAACTTACGTAGATCGTGAAAATTAACTTAAAATATTTGATGAAACCGTCAATTTTTTTGAAACAACTCGTCCTAAGACTTGTTGGGAAAATTACGAATGAAATTAATTGAAACAAATGAAGCAGATGAGGATGTTCGACGATTTGTTCTCGTTTGATTGCATATTTCCAAAGATATTGAAATATCTTTGTATATTTCCATGATTAAATAATTAACTCAGAGCCCAAACTAAGTTAATTCAATATAGGCGGATAGTATTGAAAACAATGCGTACGTTTATCAGTGTTTACTCAGTTATGAGAGGATTATTTAGGCACACATAAACCACACATATATGATTTCCAGTAACTAGTGGTATAGGGAGGAAGTTGATGAAACTACAACACTTGTTTTTTATATTCCAGCAATGCGGTTTTTTTCCCTTTTTTCTCTGCAACTTCAGGTTGAAACTTTTGGAACCGGGTTTATGTTTTGATGAAAGCAAAATATAGTAACCTGAAGTGACCGATTAAAAAAATATATTTTAAAATATTCTAACTTAGTTATACATATATATTTTTTTTTACATGAGCTCCACACAGGAGGCCCTGAGGAAAATAATTTCCCTCGGGGCCTATGTCATCTTTGGGGATACTGTGTGGAGGGGTTTTGGGGGAAAGGAAGGATAGGAGAGTTCTGGGAAGGAAAAGGGTTTAAGGGTTTAAGTAGAAATCTGAGGTTCAGTGTGTCCTGGTCATCTGCCTCCAGAACCTAGACAAACCTCACCCTATTAACCCGGGCACCCTTGCTAAATCACCAAACGTAGCGAACCACTTGGGGTGACCTGTGGCAGAGATGTTGGTTATCCAATAAAGGTTCCCGGGGCGGCGGTACCCAATCCCGCCTCCCAAATTGGTGTACACCAACAAAATAATACACCAACAAAGGCTCAAATCAAAAAAAGGTTATACCACAAAATCGACTCCAAATGTTTTTTTTTTACATTAGCTCCACGCAGGAGGCCCTGAGGAAAATAATGCCCCTCAGGGCGTATGTCATCTTTCGAGAAGCTGTGTGGAGGGTCTTTTTAGGAAAGGAAGGAGAGGAGATTCTGGGAAGGAAAAGGGTATTAGGAGTGGGTAAGAATCTGGGGATTAGTGTGTCCAGGAGTGACGGACGCATGAATCCATCCCTCTCACTGCGGTGCAAGGAGATGTTCCGAGAGAGTATGGCCGGAGAAGTCAAAGGGACTCCCTCAACCATTCTCTTCCGATCCGGCCTGCCACGCAGCTGGTGGGCAGACGCATTCGCTGCCAAAACCGGGACAAACCTCACTCCATGAACCCGGGCACCCCTGCTAAAATGTGATGTAGATTCACATGTTTTTCGCTTATACCACAACTTTCCAGACCCATATATTATGTTATTTCAATGGCGTATTGTTTCAAATACGTATATACATTATATCGAATGAGTAAAAATAAAAGTTCGCTATAATAATGTCGGTTTTATTGCTCTTACATTTTTATTCAGTTTTCAGGAAACGTTGCCTTTATTCCACACAGTCATTTAATAATATTTGTATTACAATCCACAATGATCTGGAATATAACGATTTAGCCCCAGGAACCAGGGCTCTGCCTCATAATAAATTAAATGATATCGGTATTATTGGTAAGGTTAGGTATTGGGTGAAAAGTTATCTAACTCAAAGAAATCAAAAAGTAAAATTAAATAACTCACTAAGTGTAGATGAAACTTTAGAATTTGGAATTCCCCAGGGGACTGTTATTGGACCAATTTTATTTATAATATACGTAAACCAAATGTTTAAATTATCACTTAATGGTAAACTTATATCCTTTGCTGACGACACTGCAATAATTATCTAAAAAAAGACGTGGAACGATATTACCAATGCAGCCAATCAAGACATGAAGGTTTTAAAAAATTGGTTCGATAACAATTTCGATTCAGTTTTCAGGAAACGTTGCCTTTATTCCACACAGTCATTTAATAATATTTGTATTACAATCCACAATGATCTGGAATATAACGATTTAGCCCCAGGAGCCAGGGCTCTGGCTCATAACCTCGCAATTCCATTTATCCATTCCAAAGCTTTGTGAATATGAATATTCTGAACTTTGGCTATTCAAAAGCGATATCAAACTTCATTATGGTTACCAACAAAAATAACTGATGGACTAGGGAAGTAGTAATATTTTGAATAACTATTTGCAGAAGTCTCAATATTAAAATTCTGCTTTGAATGAAAGTAAGAACATGAACAAAGAGATTGTTTGCATAGTAAAAAAGGCCAATTTCAATTAACGTTTTGACGATTTATAATCGATTTTTGAAGTAAAACATCTTTACGCACGCTCGACTTGGGGGGTAAGCTGGTGAATGTGTTACGGAAAGTGTAATGTTACGAAAAGTGTGATGTTACGAAAAGTGTGATGCGAAGGGTAATCGATGCGAACGGTGATCGGGATGTTCTTTTATAAGTTAGTGAAGTTTTACTTCAGTCGTGTGATCTAAAGCACACTCGTTTTTTTTTAAACATTATCAGCTGTACGTGAACATCGTGTTATTGTGTATATAGGTGTTCGTAGATGCACCTCTTTTTGTCGTCTAAGGGTAATTTTGGTGTAAAGATTTTATGCGTATTCCTATTAATAATATTTTATGTGATGAATCACGGGATATTCTGACTTCTGGATTCTTGAAAAATCCATCCAAATTTTTGAAATAATAAAATTTTATATACCCACGTCGTCCGCCCGCCGGAGACAATGAACTTTATAATAATAATGTTTGGATAATTTATAGAGCGCCGTTTTTGTGAATTGTCACCTCAAGGGCGCTGGATATAAAAAGGAGATAACGTGTTGCTTACTTCTATTACATCCCGTCGGTAATAAATAATGTAAAAACACAACTGAAATAAAGTACTTATATAGTATTCTGATATAAAAGACTAATTCGATTCCACTGGGAATAACGAAGCAAGAGAAACAAAGAATATATTTATTTATGTTTTCTACAAGCCGGAGATTACTTCTCATACGCCGCACAATCAGCGTTTTGGTTTGGACATATTCACGTCATTGATTTTAATATATTTTTTTTAATTGCCATAAGGCAAATAATAAAATGTAGTCATGTCAATGACCAGTCTGTGGCCGTGTTGGCATTGCATTTGGTTCCCACCCAGGCCTCGTGAGTGCAATTCCTTTGCTGTTTAAGTCCTTAATCACGACACAAGTAACATTTTCCGGTTACGGTGATGGTAGTAGGAGGTTTTAAAATATTTTAAGATTTTTCGTTATCCGGGAATGTCTGTCTTTTTTTTAATAGAAAAACTGCTACATGGCAGTTTGTCTAATACACATAAGTACATATTGTCTAAATTAATCGAACATTAATTGTTTTAATTTTTAAAAAAGTTTTCCCTTTACACACGAGTAGTTACACTCGTAAAGGTTATATATTATATTCACACATATAGAAAGAGGTAGCGCAACACGGCATAACACTCCAAAAACAAATAACGAAAATATATATACATGTTTCTGATCAATGTTGCGTGTTAGTATTTAATGATTTGAGTTTAATCCGATTGCAAACTGAAAATGTAATTTCTCATGAATACATTACATGTATATGTATATAAATTAATTTAAAAAAAATCTTCATTAATAAACTTTTATTTTTTAACTAAAATACTCATAGTGAGGTTTTTTCAACCTTTTTCTACAAATACAAAAAGTCACCAGCCGCAATAGCTTGTAGGGCATTATGTTTACATAGAAACACAACAGAGGTGTGGGATTAATGTATTTCATTATTTTATTCAGTGATATAAAATACAGCGTTTCCAAAAATCCGAGATGAAAATTCATCAAAGAAACTTCACACAGCATGGCAGGCCGTTACAAATTATTAGACGTCACGCAAGCAGCCCGCCAACCGGCACACATATACAGACTACGGACGCTACATGCGAGCGTTGCGCCTACGCCACGCGCGCCGCGAGCCTTACAGCCGCTGCCTCGATGAAGTAACTATACGGGTCTCGTTTCCTAGTTCTTTTCAGCAATAAGGAAGCTTGCTGTTAGTGTAATAAGTGTACCATAAGATGGTTGAATGGAACACCCGTTCACAGTAGATGTGAGTGGCATGAGATCGAGTCGAATCTTAGCCGCCTTGATGAAAAAAGTAGGGGAGACCTGGACAAAGTGAGTAGGTTGTTTGTTGAAAAACACATTTACCAACGAAAATTACGCACTCTTATTAATTCATAGTTTTGATCACTTATTTATGAATACAGGGCAAAGTGAGCTGAATCGAAATATTTGTCAGGGAAAAATGACAAAACCGAGAAAAATATTAAATCAATTTAGATCTAATAAAATGACAAAGCGTGTAGGCTATCCAATCTGCTCTGTTCATATGATAGAGACAATGATATTTAACAAGTTTTCAGTATTGAAGCTTTGAAATTAGATTCCAATTGCTTCTTGGAAACAAATTCAATTGCCAATATCTCAGAAATGATGTTTCACTTAGAGATCTGTAATATTCTCGCGACATACTCAACCCACGCACAAACCAGTTTCCCTTTTCGATAAGAACATGTCACGTTTTTAACGTCGAATCAACTGATAGCGCACAAATTCCTTTTACGGATTGTTGATGTTAAAATCAAGATGAGGCACGATTTGGAATAGTCATTGCGGAATTTCAACTTTTAGGGGTTGTTTTGTGGAAAAAAGATAAAAATAGACCGGCGTGTGCCGCCAGCATTATTATTTTCCGCTGTTACGATACGGGCCAGTCACAACCATGTAATGTTGCCACAATCGTGCCCGGCGGGCACTCAGCAAGTAAGATCGTACTTCACACTTAGGAATTTTAGTAGGTGCGCCTTTTTGCATGGAAAAAAAAGTTGAAATTTCGGAAAAAGTTGTTAATATTTTTTACTCCTACCATCGTGTAGAATCACCACCCGAAGTTAATGCACTTTACTCCCGGACACTCTGTATATTATGAGTATGGAGGTAAACTGCTATTATTTTAACTGGTTACAATCGCAAAAGTTGATACTTAATGATGCTGTTTAATAAAACGAATAGAAAAAAAATTCAATTTGGGAGGCGGGTATGGGTACCGCCGCCCCGGGAATCATTTATTGGGTAATTAATACCTCTGCCATAGGTCACCCCAAGTGGTTTGCTAAGTTTGGTGACTTAGCAGGGGTGCCCGGGTTCATGGGGTGAGGTTTGTGCGGGTCATGGCGGCGGATGCGTCTGCCAGGTGCATATCAGGCCTGATCAGGAGAGAATGGTTGAGGGAGACCCTTTGACTTCTCCAGCCATACTCTCTCGGAACATCGCCTTGCACCGTAGTGGGAGGGAAGAATTCATACGTCCGTCACTCCTGGACACACTGACCCCCAGATTCCTACTCACCCCTCATACCATTTTCCTTCCCAGAACTTCCTCTCCTTCCTTTCCTAAAAAGACCCTCCACACAGCATCTCCAAAGATGACATAGGCCCTGAGCGTTATTATTTTCCTCAGGGCCTTCTGTGAGGAGCAAATGTAAAAAAATGCAGGTTCCAAATAAAATTAATAAATGCAGAACTATCGATCGTAAAAATACCTAATAAAACAAATAAAATAGTTTACAATGGAATATAATAATTTTTACGCCAAATAGTTACTCTTTTCATGAATCTTCTCGTTTAATAATCTAAAAAATAGACAACAGACGCTTTTATGTTTAGGCATCTTGTTTTTTTTTTTGTGACAGAAAAACGGCTATTTCAAAGTTCTGTAATTAGTGATAGAAATGCGAGATGATACCATAATATTATTTGTATCATATGAATAAATTTCTTAAAGAAAAACTAATTGACCAGTCAGCAACATTTGCCGCTTACTGTAGTAGCTTGGTGGTAGGATATACTTAAAAAAAAGCAAAAATATATGATTTTTTAAAGAATACTTAAAATTCACTTTACCACAAACTATGTTGGTTGTGTGGTAATATATTGCAGTAGGTATGCAATTGAAAAACGCCATAAAATATACAATATTAGTTATTTTTTTTGCAATAATTAGCGTTATCTGTTATTCTGTACGTGCATGTTTATTAAGGTAATGCACTACTAAGTTATGCGAAATCGTGTGTTTATGCCACGAACAGTGATTTTGCCGAATAACGAATACCGAACATTCGGCTAGGCTCTCGGCCGATTACCGAATATTCGGCAGCCGAATATTCGGCGACACATTTCGCGGGTGACAGGTTCCGACCTGCATCATTGAAGTGCGTGTAGTAGCTACGTATTTGTTTCATAGTAGTAGGTCGTGTCTTTTAGGTCTTAGTAGTAGGTCGTGTCACAACACGCATTATTTGTTTATTGTTGCATCAAATTGAGTTACTTATAGTGTGTAACACGTCTGCTTGTTCACGAAAAACTTTACGAAATGGCACTATTTAATAAAAAATCACCTGTTTGGGAATATTATGAAATTTGTAGTGAAGACAATAAATATTAAATTCTTTTTTTTCATTTGGTATTTGGTATTCGGCCGAATGGTTCGCAATATTTGGCCGAATACCGAATAGTAAAAAAAGTTGCCGAATAGGCTGAATACCGAATAGTAGCCGAATATTCGTGTCTCTAATTTATGGTTTGTAAATTATTTTAAATGCTTTAATTAAACACATACTGCGATTAGAACATATGATGGAACATATGGACGGCCGGCGTAGTCCAGCGGTTAGGCTCTTGACTCGCACACCGAAGGTCGCGGGATCGAATCCCGGCGTGGTAAATAAATTTTATTTGATTAATTGATATTATTTCACAATGCATTCATTTAAAATAATATATAGTATATTTACGGCACGTTCCAGAGTGGAAGTTACTCCCAATATCGCCCTGGCATAAGACCACCATTCAAAATTGAAACGTTGCTTGAAATGGCATTAGCCGTGTTGGGTGACCAGATCTGAATAGTCAGGTACTTCACTTCCCCACCTTCCTCTTCCTTATCTCCTTTCCCTCCCCACTACCTTCAGCCTCACAACATACCCCAATTGGGGATGCCATGGTCTCACTGGCTTCAGACGGGAGCAGTTGGGACTCGTGCGTGGTATTCATATAAAAAAAAAAAATATATATATATTCATCATGAACCGATCCAAATGAACGAGTTTTTCGTTTGAAAAAAAATAATGAATCAGGCATTTAAAATCTGCTTTAAAGTTATAAATCTCTTACTTACAAACCCCTTTTCAGTTGTGGTTATGTTGTATAATTTGGAAATTTAAATGCTTGAGACAATGATCTAACACATTTAATTATTTGTGCCCGAACTTCTCAAAATAAAATAAAACACATTTTTTGGCGAAGTTTTTTTTTTAAATAAGTCAAAACAGATGACCGGTGTTAAAAGGGAACTTAAACCTTATCGCCATCTACACAAGGAGTGTTATTGTTAGCAGCCTGATCTAGAATTTTACACTACGCACAGTGGGCAAGATTGTTTGAAAACGTTAGCTGTTCAAATGGACCTTTAAGAAAGGAAGGATATAAAAAATCATTTTTTTTTAATTACTTTATATGTGTAAACTTTATTACCTTCATATTATATGCATACAATTTAGATATATTTAGACGGGTCAGTGGCTGAGTTGGCATTGCGTTTGGATCCCACCCGGGCGTCGCGTGTTTGATTCCTCCAGTGGCTAAGTCCTCCATCACAACACAAGCAACATTTTCAGTTTTCTATAGGTTTTCTGCAGGTAGGCAACATTTTCCGTTTTCGGAAGGAGATTTTTATATATTGTCGGGTTATTCGTAACCCAGGAATATTTGTTTTAAAAAAAGTTAGAAAGAGAAAGCACCACGTTTTATATTCAAATCGAAAAGTTAACAACAGAAGAATTAAAATGTACACAAATGTACTCGTACATGAAACCAAAATTTCCGAATGTAATTTGAGAAAAAATGATAAAACTGTATGAATTTTTTATCATTTTTTTAACATTAAAGACAATTACGTTTATAATACATTTTTAAAATATACTAATTATATATTTTGAATTAATTCAGAAATTTTTCTTATTAGTTTTTGGGGTATAATGCCGCGTTATATTATGATGTGTCACATCTGCCCTGATGATGGACACTGCAACGCTGTGCGAAGTGTTGGCTAAAGAAGGAGGTATCGCAACACGGCATAATACCCCAACAACTAATAACAATAATATTTTTGGCCGTGAAAATCTAAAATCGTATAATTCAGAAATGTTCCATTTATTTGGATGAAGCGTAAAATTATTTGACCTTCTGACAAAATATGCCCGAGGGTAGAGGAGTTAATTACTTTAAAAGTGCAGAAAAGAAGTAGAAATTTAAAAGTGATTTGTAAATTACAGTAGCTACTGGCTCCGCAATGTGAACGGAAGCCCGGAGGTGTCTGGGGCTAAGTATATTTCTAAATTAATTTAAAATTTTCAGAAATCAAGATCACGTTTTTGTGTTTAATTGATGTTTGATTTTACTCGCGTTAAAAATGTAACGTGAAAAAAATAAGTTAAATACCGGAACAAGATAGATCCATAACCACTTTTGGGGTTTGTATCAGGTATCTTACGAAATAAATTTATTTATTTATTTATTTATTTATTTGATTCAATATATTTACATTTTATACACAATTCAATGATGTTGGCCTCACTGGGTGGTTTACCCGTGCTGAGGCCTCCATTTCATATACAAAATTTTACACAATACAATATATATACAATATTGGTGAAAAAAACGGAAAAAAGTAAATAAAAAAACATACGATAATAATGATAATAATAATTAAGATAAATTAAACTTAAAAAGTAGAGATTTAAAATTAACGTAAATTTAAAAATAAATAATATTATAAAAGGTTAAAAACAATATTTTTAATAAGTGTTGTGTGTTTGTGGGTGATTTTGTTTTATATACTGGTTATGTGTGTGTGTGTGTGTTTTTTTTTATGCTATGATATTTTGGTAGTATTGTCTATTTTGGTCTTTAATCCAATTTGTAATTTTGTGTCGGAATTTATTTTTGTTTTCCTCAATTTTATTTTCAAGTGTTAGACTGTTGAATGCTTTTATAGCGTGATATTGGTAGTGTCTTTGTCCAAAGCTTGTATTTACCGTCGGAGTTTTTAAGTTTTCTTTATATGCTTGTCTAACTGGTCTGTTTGTGATATTTTGTGTTTGTTGAAGGTTGTTTTTTATATTTAGATTTAAGGTTTACGCTGGCACATTCAACGGGGATATTGTCTTCTTGACCGATACGCCTGGACTGAGAGTGATTACAGTTAGAAAGTTTGGGTCAATCGCGTCTAGCTGCTATATAATTATGCTACAACTAAAGGGTTACCATCTAAAAAAAATCGATACGGCGATGAAGAATTCCAAAGAAAATTGTTATGAATTAAAAAAAAAATTATTGATATAAAATAACAAAAATCTATTCTCAATTTTACTTGGTTATTCGCACACTAATAATCCGATGTTTATGGACGCCCCGGCTCAGCTCTGACATCACAGATACCGCCAAGGACGCTATCGCAGACGATATTGGTAATAAAGTAATGAGTAATAATCAAGGCCGACTAAAGTAGTTGCCACGATGGTATTTTGAAGTGCCACGTGATCAAGTCACTGCCATCGAGCAACGACAGTTTGCAAATACCGGCGATTGATACTCGTTGTTCCTGTTGACTTGCGAGTTATTTTACCGCAAGCATACGACATACATATGTCTGGTAATGTTATATTATCATGAAAACAAGCTTTTGGATCCGAGTAGTTAATAGTTAATTAAGTGGTTAATAATAATTGAAACAGAGATGTTTTATTTTGTAATTTGGCCATTTGAAATGTCTTAACAATGTCACACTTAAAACATTTATTTTAACAGTGAAATAAGCTTTAAAAAACACATTCAGTGAAAATATTTTTTTATTGAATTTCCTCGTTTTACCGTGAGAATTCTTCAGGATTATTTTTGCCCTTTACAGTTGGATAGTCCCGCTATCGCCGCAGGTTGACGTTCAAATTGAACGTGAAATATTTAAGCCCTCGCACGTGTCTGGGAGCAATTCGGCGGGTATGATGCCTACATTTGTCAGCTCAATTAGGGGCAAATCTCCTGCTACGGGAATAGGTACCTCAAGGGACAGCGCCATTATATTCCGCTACCTGCTAGCCGTTATTAGCTCACTCCCGGATTCTGCGCCCGCGGTCCGCGGCTTCGCGAGACCCGATTTAAAGAGATTAAAACTACTCCCTTTTAATTGAATTTTTTTTACGTAAAATTATATTGTAGATTGGTATTATCAAAAGTGAGAGTTTTTGAAATTTTCCTTTTTGTTTCGAAATAATATTACGTATCGGAATTGTAACATTTAGAGTGTCACGAGAGGATGCATCTACGTATTTTATATGGTTTTCATTTAGGCAAAAGTCAACCATAAAGAGTCAAAAAGAGTAAAAAAAAAAACACAACACAAGATTGGATTTGATAATCGAAAACCAAATTTATATCTATACACATAAAAATCAAAATATGCTTGCTTATAAATATGGATGTAAGTGAGTTATCTGTGTATTACTGTATTAAGCATAGGAAATGTTTGAAACATTCAAAATACCTTATTTTCACCCCCGCGAAGGTTATTGGATTATTACAACCACATGACAATACATCTGAAAAGTTTTTTAATCATTACAAAAACTCTTGTGAACTGTCAAAAAATGCACAATTTTGCAAAACATCGATTGTTAAATCAAAATTCAATTTTCGGTAAATTTTTGAGATCGCTGGCAATGGTTAATACGCACTTTTTTTTTAAAAATCATTTGATTCACCTTAATTACATTAAAAGACAACTATTTGCATTGGGTGGAAGTGGAAGTGGAACATATTTCATTCTAAATTTCGATTACGTAAAATTAAAATTAGCTTTCGTCTTATGCGATTGTACGCCATTAGCTATTAGCTCATTTGCTACAAGACAGGGAAGAATGGAAGAGAAGAATAGAGGAAATTGCTGCAAACCAATCCCAGGATTGAAACCAAAGAGAGAGAAATAGGTAACTGTGTTAGTTACCAAATTTGATTGATTGTTCTTATGATATAGAAAAACGAATTTTTGTAAAATATGAAAAATGAAAATTGTAATAGGTGGCACGCGAGCTGTTTGAAAACTCAATGTACTGGGGCTGAATATATGGAACGCGGAAAAGGGGGTTGGCGGGACGGGGGAGCGGGAGAGGGGAGAGGGAAGGCAGGGAAGGTGAAAGGGGGACGCGTGAGGGGATGGGGACATGAAAGGGGAAGAGGAACGGGACAAATGGGAAAGGACACGCAGGGAGAAACAATTTGTTTATTAAGTGGCATTGAAATGCTTGCCGGGAAATCGCTAATGGTTTATAAATGTATGTGATGTACCTACACATATTCCGGATTTATTGACCTGTAGGTATAAATTCTATATAGGTTTTTGATGATTTTTTGCTTGAAGCTGTACAATTTCGAAACATCATCAAACAAGCGTCTGAAGGCTTTGAAAAAGAATTATAGATGGATACTCGTATTTATGATGCCCAAACATAAATATTTTGATTCACCTTCACTTATGTCTAGCCAAATCGATTTTAAAACTATTTTTACTCCTTTGAAAAATTTTATTAAAAAAAAAACAATATTTCAATATCGAAAAATTTATCTTGAGGGTTTTCTAGCAATCCTTTAGACTACGATAGGCCATCAAAATCTTGTCTTTACAATATATAAACACATTTGTTTTTAGATAAGTAATTATTTTATGTAACATCTCACAATAGCCGTCTGTAAGAAGGTATATTGGAAAGGATTTGTCAATGATGGTTTTAAAGAGACCAAGATCAAATAATGAGTCAAAACGATTCTATCTCACTTGATACTTGCCGTTTAATTTAATGATTAGTCGGAAAAATGCTTCATGCCTCCGCGCCTATGCAAACTGTAAACGGGAGTTTTGCTGACATTTGTAGAGTTTCTTTCTGGTACACCGATTCGCATGAGATCGCGTTGCTCTTCGTGACTCTGTGCAGGCTTCACTGGAGCAAGTAGGTAGGTAGGTGAAAAAGAGAGTCAGTATCAGTACTTATGAATGTCAAATTTTCTTGTGCGCATTCGTTATTCTATTCTTAACTTCTAACAGTGGAATGGTAATCAAGCGAACCATCACATCATTCGTGGGCAACTTTTAATTACATACGTATATACCAATCGTCCAGTTGATAAGTCACACACCTCCATGTTTTGAGATACGGAAGAAAGCAATATTCGAATGCTTGGCATCAATTATTATTTACACGCGACTTTTTTTTTACAAATTAAATATGCTATAAAATAACACCTAGAAGCAGTCAGGACATTTATATGACTTTTTGATTTTTTCTAATTGTAACCCAGAAAACAGATATAATTTTTTTCTTTTCACTACAAGTTTTTCTGCATTATTATTTATACTACTTTATTTGGTTGTGTTTATGAGTAATCCGAGTGTACAATACTCAGGTTACTAGGTAAAGGTAGCCTTTTACATATAACTGCATACTTAGATAACTCAAATTTCAATTTTTCCACTAGCAACACTACCAATAGTCCTACCCCTAGCGTCCACGTCCGCGAGCCCTGGGCAATGTGGCCACTGGCAATGCCAGCAGCAATAGCAGATAGGAGAGGATGAATGGCGAATGTCCGACGCCATAAAATCGGGCCCCCCCCAACTAAGGGAAGGAAAACCCCTACAGAAAAACCCTGGTCCTCCTGGTAGGGGGTTGAGCAAGAGGCCAATAACCTCTTCTCGTAAAAAAACCTATATTACGAAGCCAAACACAGAGCCTCGGACAACAACTACTGGACTTCGGAAAAGACCCGGCAAACGGATAAAGGATAACGATTTTAAACTTGCTACTTGGAATGTACTATCTCTGTATCGCGCAGGAAGTTTAAGAATTCTCTTAGACGAACTTGCTAAATATAAAACTGACATAACAGCAATCCAGGAGATTAGATGGATAGGAAAGGGAACAATCGAAAAGCGTGACTGTACCATCTTCTACAGCTGTCACGAGAAGGATCATGCATTTGGAACAGGTTTTATTGTCTCAAAAAGGGTAAAGCATTTGGTCAAAGGCTTTACCGCGGTTGATCATAGAATATCACTTATTCGTATATCTGGAAAATTCTTTAATTATAGTATTATTAATGTCCACGCACCCACAGAAGACAAAAGTGATACAGAAAAAGACACCTTCTACGCAAAGCTCTCGAAAACCTATCAGGACTGCCCAAACCATGATGTCAAGATAGTGATAGGGGATTTTAATGCAAAGATAGGAAGGGAATCAGTGTATAGACCTACAGTTGGAGCACATAGCCTGCACGCAGAATCTAATGATAATGGTACAAAATTAATTGATTTTGCAACGTCCCACAATATGATTGTGAGTAGCACATGTTTCCCAAGAAAAGATATATATAAAGGAACATGGAGAACACCAGATGGTAGAAATGTTAACCAGATAGACCACCTACTTGTTGAGGCAAGGCATAAATCTGATTTAATGAGCATACGAACATACCGTGGAGCAAATGTTGACTCGGATCATTACCTTGTTATCTCCAAAATACGGAGTAGAATATCAAACGTGAAGAAACAGAGGGGATCACGCACAAATAAATTTGATATTGAAAGCCTAAAAGTACCAGAAACAGCAGAAAAGTTCATTACAACCATAAATCATAAGTTGGATGACATCAGCGACCATGTGGAACAACATGATATTAACTCATACTGGGATGGTGTTAAGTCTGTGATTACCAATGCAGCTGACGAAGTTCTGGGAAGCAGGCAAACACAACCAAGAGAATTATGGTTCGATGCAGAATGCCAACAAGCAACCAATGTGAAGAATGACGCATATCTAAGAATGCAACAGCGACATCGTATACGGCAAGCAGAGATGGAATACAGAGAACTAAGAAAGCATGAGAAAAAACTGCACAGAAGGAAGAAACGAGTATTTCTCGAGAACCAAATCAAGGAAGTGGAACTAGCCAAGGCCCAAAACAGAAGTCGACTTTTCTATCAGAAGGTAAACCATCAAAGAAAAGAATACAAGCCCAGAATTACAATGTGCTACGACAGCGAGGGAAATATTTTGAATGAAAAGTCAAGAATTCTGAATAGATGGGTGGAATATTTTGATGCTCTGCTAAACGGAAGTGTAGATGAGAGTGTGGGTGAAAATTTGACAAGGGATGGAAACATCACTGATGGTGGTACTAATGATGATGACAATGTCGAGCCGCCACCAACATTAGAAGAAGTAGTGGGTGCCATTAAAAGTCTACATAACAATAAATCACCTGGAACTGACAACATCTCTGCAGAGTTATTCAAATATGGCGGAGAGAACCTTCAAGTCCATATATATAATATCATTAAATCCATCTGGTGCTCTGAGACTCTGCCAAGTGAATGGAACTGTGGAATAATTTGCCCTCTTCACAAGAAAGGAGACCCTATGAACTGCTCTAACTATAGGGGCATAACGCTGCTGAATATCTCATACAAGATCCTATCAAATGTACTGTGTGGTAGGCTTATGAAATATTCGGATGGCATAATTGGCCAATATCAAACTGGGTTCCGTAAGGGGAAATCTACAACTGATCAAATCTTTTCACTGAGACAGATACTGGAAAAAAAAACAATAGAATTTAATGTTGATACATACCATCTCTTCATAGATTTTAAGGCTGCCTATGACACGGTAAATAGAGAAAGACTGTACAGAGCCTTGGATGAATTTAATATCCCAAGAAAACTGGTAAACTTAGTAAGGCTCACAATGTCTAATGTTGAGTGCCGAGTCAGAATACAACAGGATCTGTCAGACACCCTAAAGACCTTCAATGGACTAAGACAAGGAGATGCACTTGCCTGCATTTTATTCAATTTAGCGCTGGAAAAGGCCATCCGAAATGCAGGTATACAAACCACAGGCCATATTTTTAACAAGTCTGTTCAGCTCCTTGCTTATGCTGACGATATAGATATCATCGCACGCTCAGAATATGAACTAAAATCGGCGTTTAAAAGCTTAGCTACGTCGGCAAGGAACATGGGATTGGTCATCAACGAGGGGAAGACAAAATATATGCCCGTACATGGACGCCAGAAACCACCAAGTATACAGATAGATAATTATACATTTGAAACTGTCAACGAGTTTGTATATCTCGGTACTATGGTGACAAATGACAACAATGTATCCAGCGAAATCAAAAGAAGAATAGTAGCTGCAAATCGATACTACTTTGGGCTACAGAAGCATATGAAATCTCGCCACCTTACCAGAAGAACTAAAGTCCTGCTTTACAAGACCCTTATACGACCTGTTCTTATGTATGGTTCGGAATGCTGGACAATCAGTAAGGGTGATGAAGGAGCCCTAGAAAGTTTTGAAAGGAAGGTGCTGCGAAGGATTTACGGCCCAGTCTGTGATAATGGAGAATGGCGTATCAGATACAACCAGGAGCTATACGATCTTTACGAGGACCCTAATATCTCCAAGGAAATCAAAACTGGAAGACTCAGGTGGGCTGGACATATCCAGAGAATGAGCGAAGGAGATATTCCAAAGCGAATTATGGATGGTGCACCTGGGGGTCGGAGAAGAGTTGGAAGACCAAAGCTTCGATGGCTGGATGGAGTGGTGAAGGATGCAAGCACCATTGGCATCCGAAACTGGCGCAACGCAGCACAACACCGACAGTCATGGAGGCAGGCTCTGCTGGAGGCCAAGACCCGACCTGGGTTGTAGAGCCACAGATGATGATGATGATGATGATGATGATAAAATAACACCTAGAAGCAGTCAGGACATTTATATGACTTTTTGATTTTTTCTAATTGTAACCCAGAAAACAGATATAATTTTTTTCTTTTCACTACAAGTTTTTCTGCATTATTATTTATACTACTTTATTTGGTTGTGTTTATGAGTAATCCGAGTGTACAATACTCAGGTCACTAGGTAAAGGTAGCCTTTTACATATAACTGCATACTTAGATAACTCAAATTTCAATTTTTCGGAGATGTCTGACTAATGAACTGAATGATCGATGTATGACAATCGTCGAATATAAATAAAAAATTCCACCCCAAAATTGAAAGCGGATTAAAAAAAAATTCCGGTTGCGAAAAGTTAATAGTAATTATTATAGTGAAGTGGAAGGATTTAATGTACTTTATGGAATAATGTTCTCTTTCAAAATGTTTTAAGTAAAAATTCCCGCAGTTAAAATTTTCCCTGCCAAAATGTTTTTAGTTAACGTCGCACAGTGGAAAAAACTCAAATAAAAAACACAATAACAATAAATAAATTTATGAATAAGTTAGTTCAGATTGGGAAATTTTTTCCAGGAACATTTTAACTTTGAACATTTTTACTGGGAACATTTTGACAGGGAACATTGTTACCAGGAACATTATTATCCAGAAAAAATTTACCAATATTATAATAGTGTGAGTATATTGATGTTATTCGCACCATATGCGATGTAATGTTTCTCCTATCGGAGCATTAAGAACCCGGAATTATTCGCAGAACGTACGCCATTAGTTTGAGTAGAAACTAAAAAATTTAAACTGCTGAACTACACACATAAAAGACAGAGTGGATTTTTTCATGCAAATAATATTTTGACAAATTTTTTGCACAGCGTTGCGACGAAAAATATTTTTATAAATATTAAATTATTTTGGGAAGAGCTTAGCGTTTCATAGAAAAGTTGCGTTAAGATTAGTCGGTTACCAGGAAAATCTCGTTTTTAATAAAATTTTCGTATTTTATATTTCGTTTTCTAGAAAGCAATCACATGACGATTCTCTTTATACCTTTGTCTTATCTATGCAAATATATTTATTTAGTTTTACTTTCCGAATTTGCAAGAGATTTAAAAATTTTTCCTTCTAATTCAACAATATTGGCATAATGAAAACGTAACAAATAGTCGCAATACCAGAAATTTCACTTATTATGTTACCGGAGCTAATCATTCAAGAGTCTTTGCTGCTTCAAACAAACTCATTAAATGCTTTATGGGAAGATTTCCACCCTGACGAATCTGTTGCTATTAACAAAGTGTTCGGTGATAAATCGACCAACTTGACAAGTAACTAAATAGGTAGCTTTATGAAAAGTGATTGCTTCATTTAATGAGAAAATCTTCAAGGTAAGCTTTTATCAAAATACTAATTTCGGTTGTGAGTCGTCTGTCCTGTGTAACTCTGAATCAATAAACTCTGGAACTCGGATTTGCTTTGAATTTAAGTGTTGTTCCATAGTTCGAACTGATTGTGTAAATAATTAATAAAAGCGATAAAGTATAAAAATTCAAGATTTAATCTTACATATAAAGAATTCAGATAAGCGAGAAAGTTCCTGCCAATAACGGTATGTTCGTGATGATATTTTGTTGATTTTTCTGCAGCAATTGTCCTTTGACGTGTTATTTACATAAACTTTCAACTTCACGAATCATAAAATTATAATGTCTATGATTTTCACGGGTCTTAGTTAATTAAATAAAAAATTTCATTATTTTGTTACAATCATAGGCGACTGCCAATCCACAGTTGATCGGATTCATGCGGTATCACGAGTTATGTTATTGATTTGATTATGGGAACTATTAAATTTCATTTTTTTTTACGTGAGTTCCACACAGAAGGCCCTGAGGGTAATTATTTTCCTATTTTCTAAGATGTCATTGGGGATGCTGTGTGGAGGGTTTTTCAAGGAAAGGAAGGAGAGGAGATTTCTGGGAAGGAAAAAGGGTTTAAGGGGTGGGTAGGAATCTGGGGTTCAGTGTGTCCCGGTCATCCGCCTCCAAGACTCAACAAGACGAACCTCACCCCTTGAACCCGGGCACTCCTGTTAAATCACCAAACGTAGCGAACCACTTGGGGTGACCTAAGGCAGAGGTCTTGGTTATCCAACAATGGTTCCCGGGGCGGCAGTACCCATTCCCGCCTACAAAAACTGCCTTACATACATTTGTTTTAAAATTGTGTTATTGTTAAGAGAAACTTAAACAACTTATGCTTTATAGATCAGACCTTTTCAATAAGCGTTTAGTTGTGTCTGCTATTTCCTTAATTATCTTTAACAAAAAAGCATGTTTTCTTAATTAAAAAAAAACACTGAAAATATTTTTCCGCTTTGTACTTCAAAACATACTGTTTTACGGTATTTGGGCAATTAATTTTTCTTTTGATTTTATTAAAATTTATAATTGAATTTTTACCAGCCTACTGTCGTAAAATAATAAATTTCATCAAAGCGCTCAAAAGTTTTCAAGTGCCGTGCAGCTAAAGGGTTGGATATGGCTCGCCTACAGCCTACAGGATACAACGATGACCTCCGCGGCAGATCGGTACGATCCTTGGCTCTGAGCCCAGAGGTCGGGGGCTCAAAACCCTAGAAGACATATCTAACTCTAGGTCGCTTAATTCGCTTGTCTCGTTGAATCCAGTGCTTTGAGCCCACTTAGTTCCTCTTCGGTGCCACTGAGTGGATGACCATGCGACATGCTTAAGCATCCTTGACGATGAAGAGATAAACTGCTAGAAGTGTACATTTTGGTGGTGTCTATGTGCCCAAAGTAAGATCAGTTTTATCTTACTACCGGTGAAATTGATCAAACGTTTTCAAATTTCGAATGTTTTTCTTGAACATATAGTAGTTCTGCGAACAGAAGATACTGTGTCCAATAGAATTTTATGAATTATAAATCATATGTTTTATGTAACAATTTTTAAAAACCCAATTAAAAACGTATGTTCAAAGAAAAGTCGCTATTTCAATGAAAATTCTTTTTTCAATCTTTCTTCAGGCAGGTACCTAAGTATCATAATATTGAAAAAAAAAATGTGATTTAGAAAGTCCAAAAAATAATCTTTGCTGAATCAAAGTAAGCCTTGCTTGAATAATAAAGTGGATACAGCAGATTTCGAACATGGAAACAAAACGCATAATCAAATTTACAGACAGATAAAACAGGACTTTGCTACGCTTAATTAATTATAATAATTTTCGTTGCGGCCTAAAAGTAAAAAAGGAATAATTGTAATGTATTGCAAAAGCTTTACAGCTACTCCGCGAGATGTCAGCAGTGAAGTATTTCTCCGCTTGACCGATAGAGGCGCCTGTGTCGCTTCTGCTGGCCAGATGGCGGGCACCGAACCGCCGCCTCACATCCAATCTTCCTCTCTTACAGTAGGTCGGCTGACTTATAGCTTTATTATTGTAAATACGTAAACATAAATAAACCAGATTATTAATATCGAGAACCTACTAATTATTGATAAAACATCCACAAGTTAAAATGATTTAGATCATTAACAAGTACTCACCACTACAGGAATTGAGTAAATTGATTACATAGTTATCTTTAAAAATGGAATACGCTTCTAGGAATGTTCTGTTCAGTGATACTTAAGTACTATCAGCTTTGCATTGTATATAACTTCATCTAACATTCCGTTTGAT